>LOJH01039357.1:0-14861 GCA_001685095.1 Ellobius talpinus | reverse complement strand
ATGAATACAATTTGTGTGTTGTTATTTCAGGGTATAAACTAGCCATGTGGGAGCTGGGCCAGATGAAAAGCAGGCCCGTGCTCCTTATCACTATAGATGCTCAGACCCTTACAGGGACATGTGCAGAGTGTCTTGCCCTCTGTGTTAACAACAAAAACAGCACATCTGAACACACACACACACACACACACACACACACACAAACACTGGAATAAGGAAAAAAGTAATATTAGCAATACAACAAGCCAAAAAACTAAGGAGAAATGTATGGGTAAAAGTATTAGATAATAGTGGACACATGGGGAGGGGGACCTCATTAATTGGCATAAATGACCTAAAAACATTACTTTAGTAATTAAAGTTAACAATACAAAGTTTGAAAAACACATTTTATCACAAACCATGTCTTGGTAGCATAGAGTAAGCAGACAGATGATGAGCCTGAGATACTGGAACTGGGGAATTTGATATTAATTAGAACTATAAAAATATAAGATGAGCATCTGAGAAGACAGATCACGAAAATCCAGGCAAACCATTTTAATGGTAACATAGAATCAAACCATGCTCATAGTTACAGCACTGATTCTGGCTTCCTGTAATGAGGAAGAAAAATAAGCACAGCCTGGGCCTCTGATGTTGAAGATAGAAGTTCTTAGCAAGGGCCCCACAGAGAGATAGACACGCACAGAATTGTGCCTATACCTATAGCCTTAAACTCAAAACTAAAAATCATGAAAATTATGTTTCAAAAGGAACAAAGATAAAAAGAAATGTGCATTTCTCTTCCTTAAATGTAGCTCCAGCTGTATCTGTGTTCTTTGTGCGAAAAGGTCACTGACTGGATAAGGTAATAAATTAAAGAAAGACACTCATTTCGGAATTTAAAGTCCTTTATTGTGTAGCAAAATTTGATTTTCTTTTACTGTTTATGCTTCCTCTTGATGCCTTTCATGACATCAAAGAGCAAAGCAAAATGGTCTTCATCTTTTTTTCATGTTAGGGAATTTGCTGTGCTAAGTTGCTCATTCATTGTTTTTCACATTTGTGTGTAGTATCTATTTTGTGTTGGCGTTGGGTAACAGTTTAATAACCTGGGGCAGTGGACCTCTGTTGTATTTATTATCTGTGTATTTACAGTGGACAAGTCTACAACACAAATCACGAAGGCAGATGAGAAATAAACTGAGATTGTCCATCTTGCTGTTCTAATGCTTCACCCGGGTTGTTTCATATGTCTGACCGTTTTATATATCATTAGATATTTGGTGAAAACCAAAACAATACCAGACTCCACTATTTCCATAAGTAGATACCTTATAAATTATCAAGGTCAATGTATTGGGCATGTATATATGCATTTATCTCACATTTTCTATTATCTGGACATGATATCATGACTAATTTTTTAATGTTTAAGGAACACAAGGAAGACTTATCTTTTGTTCATATTCTTCTTTAATTTTGGTTTTATACCATAGATCATTAATACCTTCTATTTGAATAAAGCAAAACATACAATTATTTTTGTCTTTTTTTCTATAATATGGAATAGTTAAAAGAAGCATCAAATATGACTTGAATATTACAGTAATTAATTTTTGACATGGTATTTTGTGTGGATACTTTCAGAATTTTTGAGCTCTCGGCTTTAGGGTTTCCAAGGTCTTTAATGGTAAGTCAACAAAATTAAGAGAATTTGTCTTTCTCTAGCATGAGAAAAACTTTACATGCTGTAAAATTAACTCCCATCGAATTGGCAAAGAGCCAAACTCAGGGCATGTGCAAGAGTGTGGCAGATTCCCCTTTGAACAGGGCTGGTGTGGTGTGTCACTGGTTCCTATTTTGTTTAGGACAGGGAAAAGCTGGAGCCAGAGATGCTGACAACACCATAGTTAACAGAACCTTGACTGGCCCTCTGAGCTAAAGCAGGACCAGAAGAGAGACTTGGAGCAGAGAGGAGTGATAAGCCTATCTTAGGGAGAAAGAGAGAATGCGTGGAAGAATGAAATTATAGAAGATGTGAGCTTGTTGACACTGCTCTGACCCTACCCACTGTTCTATTAGTTCAAATGATGGTTTAATTGCTAGCTTATTCCCCTGGAAGTAGAGCAATTCAATGAGTAAAACACATTGGGAAATGTAGGAGAAGCATGAGACGTGCATAGGGTTTGGAGAACTGTGAAACTGAAAAACAGAATCAAATCAAGGAGCTACAGCACCATTGCCAGGTGGTTGAAGGCAGCGCCAGACCACACCTGCTCAGAAGAATCCGCGTCTTCTGTAGGATGGGTTATTTTGGTTCATGCCCTGAGCAAAGCTTTGCTTGAACATGGAAAATTTTAGTTCTAGTAATCTGGCCAAAACCAGGAGGTAGATTTACAGCTGCAGTAGGCTTGCTTCCTGAAACACAAAGAGAGATTAGCCAGTTACTGCCTAGATATCTTTTGTTTTATATGGAAATCAAGCCGGCAATGGTAGCTCAGGCCTGTAATCTCAGCATTTGGGAGGGTAAGGCAGGGAAATCACAAGTTTAAGGCCAGCCTAGACTACATAGTGACTTCCAATACAGCCAGGGTTGCATAGTGAGGAACTGTCTCAAGGAAAAGGGGAAAATGGGTAGAATATCTAAGATGAAAGGGGTTTCTTAAATAGACTTTTATTCAACTCATGTTGGATAGAACTCTTTAAAATGGAATTTCCATGTATTAGGTGAAACAAACTTGACTCAAAGTCATCACAATGAAAAACTGCTTCTAGTGAAACTGGTGAACAGTCGCAAACTGTTTCAGGGGTGGAGATGATGCAGCGATTAAGAGCACCTATTGCTCTGCAGGGCCTGGGTCTAGCAGTTTACAGCTGCCTGCAATTTTCTTTCCAGGGGATCTGATGCCCTTTTCTGGTCTCTGCAGCACCTGCTCGCAAGTGATACACATACAGATATGACGCACATGCCCACACATATTCACACTAATAAAAATAAAATAATTCTTTTTTAAAAGCTATATTTTAACACAGAAAAAAGTCCCTTTAAGAAGTTTTAAAAACAAAACCGTATTGAATAGATAATATTCCAGATTAAGCTAATTTTTTTTACTGTTCTAATATTTATCACTTATTTGTGCATATGTACTTACTAAATCTTATGAGGTATGGTGAAAATTAACATTATCATTGCTACACAAACAAGGAAATTGGTTCATCACTC
Organism: Ellobius talpinus; assembly: GCA_001685095.1. Taxonomy (NCBI): domain Eukaryota; kingdom Metazoa; phylum Chordata; class Mammalia; order Rodentia; family Cricetidae; genus Ellobius; species Ellobius talpinus. The sequence goes on along the minus strand of LOJH01039357.1, from coordinate 11,653 downwards.
TCATTTACCTTGTTTTCAGAAATCCATCCAAGTTCTCCTGAATCTAAATTAGCAACAATCGCCAAGAATCGTCTTCCCGATATGTTTTCTTTAGCTAATTTTTTTTTCTCATCCAGATATCTCTAGGTGCTTTTCAAAAATCTACAGGTGGAAGCATTTTTAAATAAATATTAGCATATTTGCATTTTTGAAGTTTTTAAAATGTATCTTCCAAGGAAGGTGAATTTGACCTTCCTGTATTCCTATTTCATACAACTGTGTGTACCTAGTATATATACGAGACTCTACAGGCCAACTTTGTGTTGTCCATTGTTCCTTCACGTTACCATGCCTGCTAACTTCTCAGTCCCAGACTGTGCTCATGAACAATATCCTATACAGCTGACACTGTTTTTCAAGAGCTAAAGCCATCCTGTGCTCCACATGAAAGTAAAGTCAATGTGTTGGGCATCCTCATTGCTCTCAGGGTAGGCTCAGCCTTGATTACCCTGTTCTACTGTTTTATATTTCTGTGCATTTTTACTAGAGTCTTTATTGTACCTGGTAACAAAGGAAAGTATCACTGGAGAACATGAAGGCAAATTGTACATTTGTACATTCTCTTTATGAGTTTTGTCCTTTTTTATTAAAAAATAGATTCTTTTCTTATATACTGTATCCACATTACAGTTTCTCCTTCCTCTACTCCTCCCAGTTCCTCCTTGCCTTCTCTTCAAACTAGATCCACTCCCACTCTCTCTTTCATTAGAAAAAATAGACTTCTAACAAAACACAACAAAATAAAATACAATAACATAAAGCAAAAAAAAGTCACATTCAAGTTGCACAAGGCAAATCGACAGAAGTAAAAGCCCCAGGAGCAGCCAGAAGAATCAGATACCTACTCCTTCATGCATGCAGCAGTCCTACAAAAATGTTAAACTGAAAGCTATCGTATGTACGCAGAGAACCCGGTGCAGACCACTGTTGGACCTGTTCATGCTACTTCACTGTCTGAGTTCATATGAGCTTTGCTCAGTTGACTCAGGGTTCCTCCGTCCCCTGACGTCCTCCATGCCCTTTGGCTCTTTCTGTAGGGCTTCTCATCTTCTGTGGGGCTTCCTGAGATTTGAAGGGAGGGATCGTATTTAGAACTGTGTTCTAAGGCCTCACACACTGTGTAAAGTCCAAGTGTGTGTCTCTGCATTTGTTCCCATATGCTAGCAGAAGAAGCTTCTCTGATGATGACTGAGGAAGATACGGACCTGTGAGCACAGCGGAATATCATTGGGAATCACTTCTTTGTTACTTTTTTTAAACCAGGAGTAATTATTTATGATTTGTTTTTTTATTTTAACAACTTTAAGAAACTTTATCAGGAACTACAACAACAACAACAACGTTTCCTTATTTAAGGTGCTTTTAGCTCTTCATTTATGCGTAATCTTGTGCAGCATCAGAGGTGCCAGTAGTGGAAACTAGGAAACTACTCCAAACTGTCAGCTTATTGAACATGAATGTGTAACTTAACACGATGAAAGCACAAATCTGCTCTCAATGTTTATTCTTTTATCCCTAATTGGTGCTATCGAAGCCATTAAAGTAACTCACATTTCTTTCTTTCTTTTTTCTTTTTTCTGAGACAGGGTTTCTCTGTAGCTTTGGAACCTGCCCTGCAACTTTCTCTGTAGACCAGACTGGCCTTGAGCTCACAGAGATCCCCCTGCCTCTGCTTCCCTGAGTACTGGGTTTAAAGGTGTGCACCACCACTGACTGACAGTTAGTGCTACTGAAGCCATTAGAAAAAAAATCACATTTCTTAAGTATAGTACCATATAGGTTGAATATCCCTAATCCAAATATCCAAATTTTAATTTTTTTAAATATTGAAACATTTGAAACCTTGACATGACATTGTAAGCAAAAAATTCAACACCTGTCTTTATGTGACAAGTTGTGATAAATAGACCAAACAAATTTGGGGACTTTGGAGACTGTAGAGATGGCTCAGGATTTAGGACCACTAGCTACTCTTGCATAGGACCTGCATTCAATTCTAGTACCCACATGGTGGATCATAACCACATATAATAGGATCCAATATCCTCTTCTTGTTTGTAGACATACAAGAAGACCAAGTACCTATATACATAAAATACATTAATTAAAAAAAACTCAAGTACACTGAAAAACTTTCTAAAGTTATCATCAGATTATATGAACTGTACAGAATTTAAGATGTGGGTGTAAATCCACATGTCCATGGACACCTGACACATGATAAAGAAGCCAGAAATATAAAATGGGAAAAACAGAAAGTATCTGTTTTTCCAATTTTATATTGGAAAATATGATGGGGCTGATCTGTCTGATGTCAACACATAGATAAATGCAAATATCTATGATATTGATCCATATTTATCACCCTGCACAAAACTCAAATCCAAGTAGATAAAAGACTTCAACATAAAACTAGATACACTGAGCCTGATAGAAGAGAAAGCAGAGAGTAGCCTTGAACACATTGGCACAGGAGACAACGTTCCGAGCAGAGCACTGATAGTGCAGGTACTAAGATATACAGTTAATAAGGGGGACCTCATGAAGCTGAAAAGCTACTGTAAGGCAAAGGACACCATCAAAAAGACAAAATGGCAGTCTACAGAATGGGAAAAGATCTTCAACAACCCAACATCTGACAGAGGATTGATTTTTAAAATATATAAAGAACTCAAGAAACTAGATATCATCAAACCAAATTGTCCAAATATGTGGTTTTACTCTAGAGCTCTGAGCTATCTAGTCCCTGCTTCTTAGTCACCGAAGTAGTATTAGTTATGTGTTACGTCTTGTGGAGTGGGCTTTAAGTTAAATCAGATATTGGTTGGTTACTCCCACAAATTTTGTGACACTCTTGCTGTAGTGCATTTTTCAGGCAGGACAGAGCGTAACTAGGTTGGTGTTATATTTCTTTTTTGGTAGCCTTCAGAGTACTAAAGACAATAGAAAGTAGGGTGAAGGCTCTATGTAGGTCCCGGTTCACTCTTTCCATATTTATTGGGTTGTGTGGGTATTGTTCTTAACTTTGATTTCAGTTTATGCAAAGCATTTTTGTCTAGATTTCAATTTCTTTGTCTTTAAGTTTTGAGTCTTAATACTGCCAATAACAAGGACTAAATTGTGGAATCCAGGATAGACCTTGTTTAGTTGTACATTTTTGTTCAGATCTACTATTCCATATGTTGGTACTTTTTAAGTTTTATATGAAGGAATGTGTTTTTCTCTGCATGAAAGAAAGAAGAATATGTGTGGTATATCCAAATATAGTATATTATGATCTGATGCTGGGTGTTTCTCTATTTCTGAATGAATAACACTCTTCGTTTTACCTATTCTCTTAATTCAAATTCATGTTTTCTCCTAATTTAAAAAAGCTTTCTGCATACAAAGGACCTGGCTAGAGCTGACAGACTCACAGTCGAGATATGCTGTCAAAGGACAAAAGTGTATGCTGTGGTTTGGCTATGGTTTCTCTCTGTCCACTGACATTTCATGAGTTGGAAATCTGTCCCAGCATGATGGTGTGAGAGGCAGCAAAGGCTTTGCGAAGTTGTTCATACTGACAAATGGTTAGATCACTGGCAATCCTGCCTATGGATGAGAGTAAAGTGGTTCTTAGGGAACCCCTTTCAATCTCTACACAAGTAATTTGTTGGGAAAGAGCAAGCCTCTCTGGGTCCATGTCCACACATGGGATTACTGTCATATGCACCTCTGTCATCGTGCTGTCGTCTGCCATGTTCCCCATCACCAGAGCTCAGAAAGTCAGGAGCACCATGATCTTGAACCTCCAAAGCAGTGATGTAAATCAATCTCTTTTCTTTCTAACCTAGCCTTGGGTATTTTATCATGACAACAAAATATCAAGCCTCTCGCTCTATTTCTACATCACACCTTTCAGAAGGGTTCTGGTTTACTGTGGTTATATGTTCAATTCTTTGCCTAACTTCTAAATATAGCTGGAAATGTGACTACAGTTTAGAAAAACCACAGGAGAGTCAATTGATAAGAGAGAAACTTCTGGTCTGGGAAGTGTAGTGTTGAACAGAAAGGGGACAATGACCAGCTGTTGTATTTGCAGATCAGCAGCAACTTTCTGGTGGATTTGCAGCTCCTTTTGTCATCTTTTGTGATCCTCTCCTTCCTGATTGATGCCATTCAGCACCAAGCTACCTGTCTTTTCTTGAGTTCTTGAGTTGTGATGGGCACAAGATACAAAGAAATTCCACCCATGCAGCGTGGGCTTGGCAAGTCTGATCCACTGGGGCAGACAAAGATAGATAGTAAGAAAGGATGTTCCTGGATAGTTTAATATAACATTCTACCTTACAGTCACCATCTTCAGTGTGAATATAAAGTTCTTATCATTTCTCCACTCAGGTGCTTACTCACCACTTTTATCTTATGTTTCTTTTCTTTTTTTATCACTGTCTATTTGAAATGCTTTTCTGCTTAGGAAAATGAGCTAATCAGTCACAGTGATGGAGTCGCTTATGAAACTGAGTGTTTGTTTTCAGATATCATTTAAAAAAGAAATTTAAGCCGGGTGGTAGTAGCGCATGTCTTTAAGCCCAGCACTCGGGAGACAGAGACAGGCAGAGTTTGTGAGTTTGAGGCCAGCCTGGTCTACGGAGCTAATTCTGGACAGACAACAAAGCAACAGAGAAATCCTGCCTCAAAAAACAAAGCAAAACAAACAAACAAACAAATAAATAAATAGTTTTTTTTAAGAAAAAAAACCCAGTAGACAATGAATTTGAATGATGCTGACTTCCATTGGCCATCTTTTGATGGGCATGCAGATTACCTTTAGGAGCAGTTTGTTTACCCACTGAGACTTCTTTGGAGAAAGCTAATTCATTCGTAAGTGGCTATCAGTCCACTCATAAATTTTTAGTGGTACTCTAACAATAAAGTTTTAGCCCATTGATACACACAGCCATTCATGCACCATACCCACCTCCAGAACTATGTCTCTTTTAAACCTTCTCAACCAAAAAGCAAATTATAAAATTTGCCAACTGCTTTGGTCAAACTTTTGTTCATAAAATTTATTAATGTAGGAAAATAACATCATATAAGTATGCCATGCCAGTAAAAATACCACCTTCTCCAAAAAAACACTCTCATGGGTGGCTTGATTTGCCTACAACACCTAATTAAAATGTCTCCTCCCTCCCCCAATGGCATATTCACAACAACTGATTTGTTGTTCGTTATTCATGCCCCTCAAAGTGACTGATCGCTTTAATTTATGTGTAATACTTGCTGCAAAAAGCCCACTCTCTCTATGTGTGTACTAAGAGTTGTTCTTTTGGTCTGTGTATATTTACTAACCACATATACTATTTATTTCCTGAGATGCTACACACACTGACTGCACAGAATATTTATTCACAATATATTATACATCAAGACTGCTTCTGAATTTAAATATATCAGTTGACTGAATCTTGTAAGTGGTTGGGAAACAGATTTTATTCCTGCGAGCATGAGGTAATTCTCAGATTTGTGGCTTTTTGACACAAGAAAGGGATGAGGCTGAGTGGCGGACCCTCTCTGGAGGCTATTTGGCTGTTCCAGGAGTTTCCAGACCTGCTTTACTATTCAGTTCTAGTCCTGTGAAGTTTGTTTCAGGTATTGATTTTCATGCAATGAAATATGAGCACCAGTATAGTCATCAAGTCTAACCAAGGTAGAACGTCTTTTTTTAAAACATTTATTTTATTTATTGTTTTTAATTGAGCTATACATTTTTCCCCACTCCTCTTCCTTCCTCCCCTCTCCCTGTCCACCCCTGCCCCCACCATGCTCTCAAATTACTTAGGAAATATTGATTTTTACACCTTTCTAGGCAGATCCATGTATGTCTTTCCTAGGGTCTTTGTTGCTTAGGTTCTCTGGGGTTATGGACTGTAGGCTGCTTATTCTTTCATTTACAACTACTCAGCGGTAAAAAAATAAAGACATCTTTAAATTTGCAGGCAAATGGACAGAACTAGAAAAAAATATACTGAGTGAGGTAACCCAGACCCAGAAAGACAAATATAACATGTACTCACTCATAAGTGGTTTTTAGACATAGAACATCTTCTAAAATCCTATTCAGTTCAGTTTTGCTCAAGTTACTTAAGGAAATGGTGAGAACTTTCTTTTAAACCTAAAAGTTTGGGAGAAGCAACCTAGAAGTTTGCATTTAACTAGAGTATGCCAATAGTGGTGTCCTCCTGTTTGTTATCAGCAAACAGAAGCTGAAAGGAAAAAGGACTGCATTCTTCTTAAAAGCAAAAGGTGTTTGTACCTGACTTAACATCACAGGCCAATCAGAAGCAAGCCCCAAGGGTATAGGCAGTCCAAGATTAGGACAGACAAGGTGAGGCCCTAGGATTCTAATAAACAGGATTGCATCTTTGTGTAGGCCACTGGAGAGTGTCTTTGAATTGGAAAGACATCCTTAAGAACATTCAGACAGTGGAGAAATTATTTAATAAGTTATGTGGCGTTAGGTTTCCTTAGATTGAGGAGCATTTCTAATACACCTGATGAATTTTTCAGAACAGGAGGCCAGTGGTGGCAGCTCCTTTCCTAGGTCAGGGACTGCCCTAGGGGTAGCCAGTCTTCCTGCCACAGGTTTATTTTCACAGTGCTTCCTGCCTTCTCTGGGAAAGGCTATTGTTATTCAGAGGGGAGAATGGAAACTCCATGGATTACTACTGAAAGAAGGAGTTGAAACACCCAGTGGTCTACTTGGATGAGATTTCAGGAACATAAGAAACCGAGAGAAGGGTTTCCATCACAGGGATAAAACTTGTGGGTCACCATCTAGCTGTGCATTGGTCATATGATACTGGATGAGAGAGCGAACAGGTGGAACCTTCTACCTTGGTGTCTTCCCATGGACCCTGTGACAGCAATATGTTTGCCATCTGACATTTGCTACTATCCCATATATTTTATAGAGTATTTTTGAGTGTCCTCTATCTCTTTGAGCTTCGATTGTCTGCTTCTGTTTTAGGGCTCATGAGTAAATACTGGGGGAGGAAACACAAGCACTGGAAATAGGGGTATTTTTGATAGAGGACAAGGGTGGGGTGGACAGAAATACAAGGGGTCAGTGTCGTTTCTAACACAGATGTGCTCTCAGCACAGTTGGGATTCTATGTTTAGACCTGTTTCTGTGGATTAGGAGCAGTGGGAAGTGCACATGGGTGGGGAACAAATGAGCATCTTCCAAATCCAGGCGACTACTGAGTGGTTGGAGAAACTGACTATGGTGAGTGTCCCAGATAGAGAGCATGCAAGTAGTCTTCTCAGAGCGGGTGGCTCCCGAGCCTCCACTTGCATTTGTGACTTGGCTTCCAGCTTGGAAAGGAAAAGTCTGGGGAGTATACAGACACCAGGCTGTTAGGACCAATGTAATTGCAGTCTTCCTCACACAAACATATAACAGTTATTGGCTCTCATATTTATTGGATTCTATTAAAATTAAATTGAAACCAAGATGTTTTTTCTAAACTCTATGCTTTTTCAGCACTGGACCTAGAGAGTCAAATGATGCTTTAATTTTTCTTTCCATCCGTATCTCATATTTACTTGTCTATGAAAACCTTTGTAAATTTCTGATTTCTCCAAATCATCTTATAGCATTTTAAAATGTTAATGAGCAACACTAGGCTCATGCCTTGTGGCATATTTTCTTAAAGAGAAACAGACCCTTCCCTGCTATATCTAACAGAAAAGTTCTCAGGGGATCACCACGTGGAAAAGTTTGAGTCCAACAGTATTTATGAGCTAGAATAGCTTGATTGGCTATTCCTTTGCCAACTTTATACTTTCATGGCTTCTGGAAAGTGGAGGTCATGTTGTTGTGACTGACAGCTCCATGTAAACCATATGAATATTTTTTTAAATAAAAGAACCATTCACGCTTCAGATGGAACATTTCTTCTCTATTTATTTAATGGTTCTGAAGTTCTCCTAAAGCAAAAGGTTATTATTCTCAGTGAGACAAAATGACAGAGGCATTACAGATAGATATAAAAATGCCATTATAATAATTTACTACAGAGTTTTGTAAAACTGAATTAGAGAATTATGTATATATATGTATATGTAATTATGTATAAATATATATGTAAAGCTTTCAAAAATTTTATTTAAAATTCTAGGCTAAGTAAATTTAATGTTGTATATTTCACCACAGTCATCATGAATATTTAAAATGTTTCTGTAACATTTATAGTAGACTAGAATGAAAGATGATAAAACAAAGACCAAAGGAAAACTATGAGGTGGACAAAATGTCAGAAATCAAACAAGTTTGACCATTTGATTGCATTCAAACCTAAAATTTGGCATATCAAAAGATACAAGAAAGACAAAATCAGGAGACAAGCCTGTGGAGAGCAAGGTTGTTCTGAAGACAGGAGAAAACACGCAACAACTAGAGAGTTCAAAAGCCCTCTAGATTAAACTGTCATTGTTTTTCAACTTGATTGTGGAAATAGTGTTGCAATTAGTCTTTCCTCTTCTAGTTCCCTACCTTGTCACCTTTCCACTTCACCCACTGAAATATCTGGAAATGCTTAGAAGATGAAATATTACCTTTAGTTTGGAAATATCGAAGTTGCTTGGACTGGAAACTGACTCCAGTGGATAAAGAGATTACATGAAATGACACAAAACAGTAGAATATGGTGTTGAAAACTTTCTTAAGGCATGCAGGTGTCATTATTTAGGGTCTCGAAGGGAGTAGCATGCTCAACAATGAAGTAATAGGATACCTATAAAAGATACTGAAATAAGAATATTGAAAAAGGTTTCCGAACATGTCAGGTATCATAGAGACATGGCAGGGAAGACACTCTGATACTTTTATCATGATTCTAGTTAGTTTGAAAAGAATGGTTTCTCATGGTGTTTTATCCATGCAACTTCACTGTGCTTTGCTTGTGTTTACTTTCTGATTACATTTTTTTGTCCCTCTCACTGGTTCCCTACCTCTCCACAATAGTGCTCCTTTGGTGCCTGTGTGTGTGTGTGTGTGTGTGTGTGTGTACATAAATATGTGTACATATTTAGGTCTTGATTTCACATGAAAGAAAGCATATATTTGACTTGATCTTTCTCTTCCTCTATTACTCTCTCTTGTTCTATCATTCTCCACACGTAAGACTCCTACCTCATCCCATTTAATCCATCTCTACTTTAGTGCTATTTATGTGTGTAATATATATGTATATGAGTCCTTTAATGTAAAAGAAAATATGGTGACTTTCTGCATACACCTTATTTAATATAGCAGTGTTCTCCAATTCCATCTACTTTTCTGCAGTAACATTATTTTCTTTCCATCTGAATAAAACTCTATTGTGTATAATTAAATGTTCTATATTTTTAATCCATTCATTTGTTGATGGACATTTGGACTGGCCATGCATAATGAGTAATTCTGCTAAACATTTATTTGTAATATTTGCATTTTATTCTGTTATGTGCCACTTAGATTCTCTTGGATATATACACAAAAGTGGTATAGCTGGGTCATATGCTAGTGTATTTTTGGCTTTTAAGGACCTTCCAGTTATGGTTTGAATATGAAATGTCCCACTCAGGCTCATGAATTGCAATCTTTGATCTCTCATTTATGGTTCTGTTTGCTATCTGGAAATATATGCTTTGAAGTCTTTAGGAGATTGGTTCCAGCTGGAAGAAGTAGGTCAAGGGGGTACTGGTATTGAAAGTTTCAGCCTCACTCCACCTCTTACTATAGTTCTCTGCTTCCTGATTGTTCCCATGATGTAACCAGTCTCCTGATGCTCCTGGAATCAATCACAGGTTCAATTCACTTTGGTTGCCATGCCTTCCCCAGTATGATATGCAGAGCTCCCTGAACCATGAGTCAGAATAATTCCGTCCATCCTGAAATTGCTTTTAGTAAGTATTTCATCATAGTGATTAGTAAACTAAAAAAAAAACCCAACCAAACAAAAAAAAACTGCCACCAAGAAGTAGTGGTGTTGTGATGATGAGCCTGATAATGCTTTTTATCGGCCTTTGTGATTGGTTTGTGGGGAAGATGTGAGAGAGTTTGGAGTTATAGGCTAAAGACATCCTACAATGTTATAAATGGGGCCTAATGGACCATTTTGGAGTGAGTACTGAAGGACAGAATACCTACAGAAATGTGTACAAGAAAGATTGCTCACAAAATTTCAGAGTGGAATGTGCCTAGAGACAATCCATAGTGTATTATGGCCAAAAATCAGAGACACCTACAACTGTGTTTCAAGAGTGCCAGGCTACACCTTTGGTCCAATAGTAGAACCTGTAGTCATTTTTCAGGAATATAAATGGCAAAATTTACGGGATCATGAAGGCTCACACCAAGTTTCCAGGGGTCTGCTATACTTGAGCAACATGATGTAGGACTAGATTTGGTGGCTGCAGATCCTTATTGGGTTGTGTTTTAAGCTGTGAATATAAAACTTAACTTTCACTGGAGATCCAAGAATGCTATTGATAAAAAGAATATAGGTTGTTCACAAAATCTGTTGGAATGGAGTTGAGGAGAGCCAGCTCAAGCAACAGAGGTGAATGAGCAGAATTATCAAAGGAACTCAAGTGATGCTATGGCTAGCCCCAGATGCTCATATGGTACAGGGTTTGTGTTTTTCTAGCTCGGTCCCACTTAAAAATATCTCTTTTAATTTTTGAGATTAATATACTTATATCATTTCTTTTTTCTCCCTTCAAACTCTGCTATATTCCCCTCCCTGTTCTTTTTCAAAATTAATAGCCTTTAGAATGAGAATGTTTCATGGATAGCATTATATATTGGAAATATATAGCCTTTTCTTTTGTTTATTTTAAAGGTGCTTACAAGAGAAATGCTTGAGTCTCAAAATACTTTAGAGTTTTGAAGACTATGTTAAAGACTTTTGAAGTTGGACTGGATGCATTTTGTGTTAGGAAGTTGCTGTGAACCTCTAGGGTCAAAGGTTAGAATGTTGAGGTTTGTAGTTCAATATGTCTCGTAGACACGTTTAAACATTTAATCACTAAATGGTGGTGCTGTTTGGAAAACTTTGGAATTTTTTTCTAGGGTGGGCATACAGCAAAAGGAAGTAGACTCTGGTGAGAGAAATGACAGACATGATGGTTTATTGCTCAATCCCACTACCAAACTAAACCTTCTGCTTCCTGACAATTGCTAGACACAGGCAGCTGTCTCAAGTACCCATCACCAGTGTTGCAAACTTGTCTCATGGCCATGTTTTCCCTGACACGGCAGGCTGTGTCAACTGAGCCCTGAGGCAGAATAAACTTTTCCCCCTTTCACGTTGCTTCTGTAAGGTATTTTGTCACTGTGATGAGAAAGTAACTGTTATGCAGTATACTGATTTCTAGCCTGCTGAGTTCACATTCTCAACAACAGTATTCGTGGATTCCTTTTCTATTGCATCCACCTCAGTGTTCTTCACAACTTTATATTCTTTATGATAGCCATTCTGACTGGGGTGAGACATAATCTCAACATAGTTCAAATGCTACGTTGTTAATGAACTGGCCCCATCCTATAGCCACACTGATGAATATCTTGCATATCACCATA
>LOJH01039355.1:0-14201 GCA_001685095.1 Ellobius talpinus | reverse complement strand
TTAAAGTAATTGGTGCTGCCAGGAGCAGATGTGTCTCATTGTCATGAAAAGTCCAAGTTATTAAAACATTTTAAATGCCATATTCTATGGCTCTTTGAAGTGGTTGAGGAATACCTATCTAGCTGAAATATATCTCTGTACATCTAGAAAACCTAACACGTCTATAAACCCATTTCTATTCATCTGTGCATCACCACATGGCTATGGCTTCACGGCAAAGTTCTGGCTCATCTGTTCCCAGTGGTGACTACATGGTGTCTCTCTGACTCCACCTTCTTTCTCCCAGCATTCAGTTTAGTTTTCCCCACATAGCTCTACTCTACCCTATCACAGGCCAATGCATATTCTTTATTCATTAACCAATAAAAGCAACACATATACAGAAGAACCTCCCACAGCACTCCAATTCAGGTATAGAAACAAAGCACTGGAGCAGTGTAGTTGGAATTCATCTGAGATCATCAGCATCTCTGCCTTACCCTCCAACTGCCCCAAAATCCAGTTATCCAGTACATACCCCATTTCCTGAGAGCCCAGGCCACTGAGGTCCGAGCACAGTGATGGAAATGGATTTGTTCAGTCACAATGAGTTAACATGCACCTATGGTGGGTCAGGTTCTGAACCAGGAGGTCAAGGGAGCAATGCTTGTGGGTTCATGGGTTTATAGTCCATAGGATTATGTGCAGGGATGTTCTAAACAGATAACATTTTTGTAAGCCATCACGAGCCCAGCTGACTGGCCAGTGCTCTCATGATTATAAGGGTCCAGGGGTGTTTGTGTGACTGCAGGGATTGATTTTTCTTGTTTGCAGCCAACAGTGTGGGTCAGACCTAAGTCCAATCCAGTTACTAGCCACCTTAAAGGCAAGTGGCCACAGTGTGAAGTTCTGGGAGACTCAAGCTTAAACCTTCAGTTCAGGCCTTCACGGGAAGCCATCACTTTCTTACGTGCTGAGACAGTCTCTGCTGGTGAAAACCCTCAGGCTATTTTTGCCCTTGCCTTTGTTTGTTAAGAACAAAGAGACATTGCTTGGAGACCATGTGTGATCATGAGACAAGCTGATACTTTTAAGTGTGACTGAGAAAAGAGACAAAGAAAAAAACACCTAGGTTTTATGATATCGCTTAATGCCACATCAGCCATGGGCTGTGCGACTCTGGGTTTGTATGACTAAGCCCCTCTTTATATAAGCTCTTGCCAAGTAGTTGGTCTGTTATATGCACCCAACAATTTCTATCTGGAGGAGTCCTTCAAAGTTGATTACATTTCTTCACTTATGACTAAGGTCCAAAAAGGGAAAGACTTTGCCCCCAAGTCACATAGGCCAACATGACTTTCCACCTCCTAGCTAGCTGTAGTCCAGATTTATAATCTATACAGTGCAGAGATTTGCAAACTCTCTGTGTATTTCAGCTGTATGTTCATATGTAGGTCTTTTCAATATAGAAGTCATCTGAGTCATGTTTGACTCCCCTAAAAATGCAGTCCATTTGAGTGCCCATGTGGTTGTCCTGGTTAACTATGCCTTGGGAGCCTTCAGACCGGAAACAGAAAAATGGATCAAGTGTGCCCATGAAGACATCTGTGAGAAAATGCTGCTCTCTGTCTCTCACATCTCACAGAAGTTTTCGTGGATCCTGTTAACTCTGCCTCTGAAGGTACAATCTTGTGAAGATCTCAAATAAGGCAGAGGATTCAACCCAGTCCCAACCTCCAATAATTCCCCCTTGTCTCTCCATCCCAACTCCTACACACACACACACACACACACACACACACACAACACTACTGTTAGTGATCCACTGCCCAGGAGGTAATTACTTTTTCCCTGAGAAAATGCAGAGAGAAATGAAAGCCAGATAAAGGAAGTCTCTTGGACCCTAAAAATAGATCTATTAGCCTTATTGGAAGCTGTAATGGAATGAATATTTATACATCCCCAAATTCATATTGCCGTCCTAGCCCCCAAAGATGGAGTGAGGATGTGGGCCTTTGGTGAGTGATTAGATTATGTTGGAAGAATGGAGTTTGGACAGAAGGGACCTTGGAGAGATCCCTCAGCTTCCATTATGTGAAGCCAGCACCAGCCTTGTGTCAGCAGGAAACCAACCCTCAGCAGAGAACTCCAGCCTAGTGGCAGCTACTAAAATTGCAGGCAAGAAGAGGCAGTGCAAAGCCAAAAGAACTAACCTCACGTGGTCTAATCTGATAGTTATTTGAGAGAACACAAGGCAAGGCTTCCTATTCAGCAATAACTCTAACCCCAGCACCCACAGAGCAGGATATGAGGTCACAATCCCCAAGAGGCACCTTTGTTCAGTCCGTTGATGCACAAGAAAGACAGTACCTATGTGATTCTTCACAACAAACAGGCAAGGAGGCCCATGGCTTTATCAACAGGAAAACCAGTGCTTGGAGGCATGAAGTGCTCAGAGGTTTAAAAAAATAAAAATTAAAAAAAAATGAGAGGAGTGGTGGCAGGACTGGAGTCCAGGCCAGTCTCCTTCCAAATCCCGTGACTTCCTATCGTAACAGGCAGTCAGCCTTAGGAACTCAACTGGCTCCCTACTTCATCCAATTTCCCAGGTCTCTAGAACACAGACTTCCATCTCATTCATCATCTGATTCCTCCCAGGTACAAGGAAACGCTGCTTCACCAGGCAGCTTTCGGAAATGCAAGCGAAGGACGATAACGTCATAATTCATGGGGAGGGGGAAGCAACTCCTGGAGTGGGGATGGGGTGGGTGTCTCTCTAGTTCCCTTTTCACGATCGAATAAATTGTAATTGGAAGAGCTGGTAAAGGGCCTTCTTTTGGTGAGCTGAGCCAATCAATACATGCCACTTTAAATTCTCCTTCCTGTCTTTCTCCTAGCCAGGCAGACTGGAGAAAATGCAAGTGTTTGAGGTCTGAGATTACCAGACTAGATTTCTTAATGGAGTGGGTTTTCCCCCTATAGTGTTTCTAAAAGCCAGGATGCCTGGGGGCCGTAGCTGCTTCTCCAGATAGGAAAGGACTCCTTCAGGACTCCCTGGCCGCCTGTACATGGGTCACTGAAAAAGGCTGCTGCTCTGACAGGTCCCAGGTCCACCCTCACCGCTGTTGGCAGTATTTATCAGTCAGTTTCTGGAGCAGTGGGCACTTATTCTAGGACACACAAACCCATATGCAAAATCTGGAAACTTTGACTCCCAAAGTCCTAGAAGGGGCTGTTTCTGCCTTATGGGAATGTGGGCAGCTGGAATTCGATTTTGCATCTCTGCAGGGCTTGTTCTTCCACAATAGCTCCAACTCACCATAACCAGCAAGTGTCTACCCGTCTGTGAGCCACATACCCTCCATCCTCCTTGCCCTCTCCATTCCTTGTTAAGTCTTCCCTTGCCTCTTCTCCATACCTCACAGGGATGCGGATAGTCTCTCCACCCTCCCTCCTTACCACCCCTCTCATCCTGCCTCTCCAGAGTTCCCCTCAGAAAGCCAGAGTCCAGATTGTGAAGCAGTTTCTCCCATTTTCTGTCTCCTGATGGATGCCTGTCAACCAGACTCCCCGACTTGTTTCTCTTAGGATGAAACAAATTGTTTACATGCCAGGCAAGGGTAGATGGAACCCAGAGAACCGTGACAATGCAGCCATCAATCCATGCTGCTTAGTGTCCTTGTGCTGAGATCCAAGAAGATAGGCCCACCCAGTGGCCTTGGCCACATGGCCAGAGTAAACCTTTGAGGCACCGATGTCCCCAGACTTGTACATTTCCTCATTTGTCTTTTGGAGGGGTGATGTCTTCAGCCTCAAGGTGTGTAATGAGGATCAGATGAAATACTGGAGGAAAGTGTTCCAAAAGGCCAAGAGTTCTGCAGAATGAACCCCAAGCCCACAGAGGTCTAACTTACTAATGTCTTTCCCATCTGGCTTCGTCTTTCAGCGCTGCCCCATCCAGCTATCAGAAACCCAGTCTTGGACCCTTTGCTTTCACTCTTTCCTGGCCTCAGTCCCATCTAGACACTAATATCCAGTAATCTCTCCAAAACCTACTATTCCACAAGGTATGGCCTTTATCAAAACTCTAACCACTCTTTTCGTCCAAGACAAAAGTAAAGATCAGCCTGGGGCCAAGGGCAGAATTCTGAGAATGACCCAGCAATGCAAGCCCTGCGCAACCTGCTCGCCTTGGAGTAGGGGATTTGTTAGCAGGCTGAGATGCCACCACAGCCGCATGGCCGACAGCAAAAGGGAGATTGCGGAGTGGGGCAGGGTAAATGGAAAGGTATGGAGTCTTATTCCATGAGTAACCAAAGAATTTAAAAATTAGAAACATGGGAAGAATTTAACAACAGCTAGAAAGAAAACAAGACTCTTTTTGCTCGACAACCATAGGGATGGCTTTGAGTGACAACAGAAAGAGTTTGGAAATGGATTTACCTAGAGTCTCCAGATGGCCACCAGCAAGACTTGACTGTGAGACCCTCGAGAGAAACCAGGTGAGCCCACCTGGACTTCAGAACTCACAGCAATGAGATAAATGGATGTTGTTTTAAGCTGTTAAATCTTTGGTAATTTGCTATGCCACAATAGAAAATGAACATATCAGATATGACAAGGTCTCAAGCATTTTTATTTTCCTGTCTCTCTGACCTACTTCTGAAACACACTTTTTTGGAATGATTTGGAGATCCAAATCCAGATTCAACTACTTATTGCAATTACTCAACATCTGTTTGTCTATGACCTCATCTATATATATAGGATAATTCTAGAACCTGTCTGTGAGAATGTTTGGGAGGATAAAGTGACATAATATAGTAATATAGTGTTAGATATTGTATAGAGAATACTAATACAGCTTCCAACACTAATTATCCACAGTGAAAACATTTTGACGTTTTCTTTGTACTCTTATTAGCATCCCTGAGGATTGTTTCTTCAAGTTAATTGGGTTTATTTATTAACCTAATATCTTTTTAACTTTTCTATTGCTGTGATAAGACACCCAAACCAAGGCAACTTCTAAAGAAAATGTTTATTTGGGGTTTGGAGTCCATGGCCATCAGCTAGAAGGCAGGCAGGCAGGCAGGCACTGCAGAAGTAGCTGAGAACTCACATATTGAGACATAACAACAGGCAGACAGCTAACTGGAATGTCATGAGCTTTTGAAACCTCAAAGCCCAGCCCAAGTGACACACCTCCATCTAGATCACACCTCCTGATCCTTTCCAAGCAGTTCTACCAGCTGGGGACCAAGTATCCAAATATATGAGCCTATGGGGGACATTCTCATTCAAACCATCACTCCTGGGAATGTGATCTTTTTCTCGGCTCACATTAGCCCCCAGCAGGCATGCCTTCTGCTTCTTCTGTCCTTCTGTGTGATCCTTCTAGACCCTGTTCAGACTCCTGCCTGCTCACAAGCCTTCCCTCACCTCTTTAGCCCTCGTGATCACTTCTGCAGTGCAACGGAATTGTGCAAACACTTAGACTGTCTCATTCCTAACCATTATGTTAGAGATATCTGGGGAAATCCTCAAAAGCCTGGGGCAGACAACAAGTTAATATTTCCACCACTGCTAATATTCTGCTCATTTCCTCCCGGTCTTGTTTCTGTCATTTGTACATATGTAAATATGTGTGTAAACTCTTGTCTTCCCAAGCCCACACCTTGTCCAAAGGCTTCCCCAGGCATCCATCTGCCTGAGAAGAGACTGGGATTTAGTCATGCAGGAATTCAAGCAGAAAGCAGTGTAGTGCTTGGCTTTAGTCATCCAAATGGAATGCTACAGGAAACTAGGGTGGTTAGACATGTTTTAACCAAACTTCCTTTGTCAGTTTGCTGTGGGTGGTGTAAAAGGGGGTCATGATTGTGTAGTTTGATGGAAGAGATCCTCTACCATTGTTATGGTCTGTCTAAAATGAGTCTCAGGAGGTCAGGTATGGTAGTGAATGTGAAATGTCCTTCATAGGCTCATGTGTTTGTGCTTGGTCCACAGCTGGTGGCCCTGTCTGTGGAGGTTATGGAACCTCTAGGAGGAAAAGCCTTGCTGCAGGAAGTACATGACTGTTAACTCCCTGCTTCCTGACTGTGGATGCAATGTGACCAGCCGGACTTTACCTCTGCCATAACTTCTCCACCACTATCCCACTAACTGTATCCCCTCTAACTGTAAGCCAGAAAAAAAAAACCTTATATTCCTTTCTTAAAATGTTTCTTTGCAGGAAATTTGCTATAGCAAGGAGGGAAGCAGCTGATACAGGTATGAGGGGTCTTCTTGCAGCTCAGGGGAGACCATTCTTTCCTCCTCCAGCTCCCATCACTGCTCATGGTTCTTGGCTTGTGGATGTTGCTCCAGCCGTCAGCATGGCAGCTCCACCTCGCTCTGACTCCTGCCTCCCTCTCACAGAGATCTCTGTGCTTACAAAGGGTCGCCTGGATAATCGGGATGGACTCCTCATCTCAGTAACACCGTGCTCCAGGCAGTGAGCTTGGTGTCACAGAACCAGACAGCTCTATAGACAAGACCACTGAGCAGCCTTGCAGCAGCACAGAGGGGAGCCATGGAGGCTGCTGTGAGGAGCCATGGCGTTTGGAAGGAGTCCAAGAACAGGAAGCTGCTTGGGAAACTGCTCTCAAAATAAAGTGACTGCAGCAACATCTGACACTGAGTATCTGCGTGCCAGGAGCTATACTGGGTTCCCATTTGAAAGAGTTGCTAGGAAAAACAACATCGAAATAGCCACAGAACCTTAAATAAAAATTGCCCCAACTCTACTCATGTAATTAAATCAATATTTTAATTTTTCCACACTCCTATATAACTTTTCCATATTCATTATAATATTATAGCTATAACAGGATGCTAATTTTCACATTTCCATTTTAATTTTTGCCATAAATAATATTTCCATTTTGCAGAAAGCAGCAATTTTGTCTCCTCTTTCATCTCTCTCTTCTGCCACACAATCCTCAGCAGTAACAGCCCAAGATAGTCTATTCATTCGTCAATGCTTCCTTAAAATAACAATAGTACTATTAAGCATTTATTATGCTATTATATATTACAATAATAATAATAATAATAATAGTATTGGTAGTTCAAGAGCTGAAGAGATGGCTTAGATTTCCAGAGGAAATTGGAGTTCAATTTCCACCACCCACATCAGCCAGCTCACATTCTCTGTAACTCCAGCTCCAGGGAATCTGACTGACACCACTCTGGCCTCCAAGGGCGCATGTTCACATGAGACAAACACATTTACACATAAAGATAGATTAATTAATTAATAAATGTGAATCTACAGATGTAAAGGAAATTTTTGTTGTTTGTTGTGTTTTACAAACATACACACATAACAAACACAGGGTCCATCTCTCTCGAATAGCTTTTAAGATGCAGTATATCTTGCCACCTTTCTAAGCCAATAAATCCAGTTGGTACTCATCTTTAAGAAGCAACACAAAGCCTGTTCTCTGGAAGTACCACCATGGACTGGAGCCGCTGAGAAACATTTCTGTTTCCAGCTGCGGTGCTCGGAAGCGGAACCTAAGACTGAGATGGTCCAGTGGGTGAGAAGGCTTGCAGCTTCATCCTGATGGCCTGAGCTCAATCCCTGGAACCAAGAGTGGAAAAGATGTGACTCAAGAAAGCTGTCCTCTGCCCTCCACATGTGTGCCCACACACATGAAATCTGTCCTCTGCCCTCTGCACATCTGCTGTGGCACACGTGTGCCCATACTCACATGGACTTACCACACTCATGTTACTGTAAGTAAAATTAACTGTTTTATAGAAGTAGACACTGGGCTAGGGATGGACCTCAGAGAAACACTTGCACTAAATGTACAAGGCCCTAGGTTTTATCCCAAATACAACTCACACAAGAAGGACAGTGTGTAGCTAGACTTATGTCAATTTCATATAAGTTAGAGTCATCTTGGAAGAGGAAACCGCAACTGAGAAAATACCCCAACTTTATTGGCCTGTGGGCAAGCCTGTGATGCATGTTCTTAATTGATGGATACATGGGGAGGGTCCAAGTCATTGTGGATGGTGCTGCCCCTAGACTGGTGGTGCTGGGCGCTATTTGAAAGCAGAGTGAGAAAGCCATAGCCTCTGCATCAGCTCCTGCCCTGACTTACTTCAGTGATGGATTTTCCTATAGAGGTGTAAGCGAAATAAACCCTTTCTTCCCCGAGTTGTCTTGGTCATGGTTTTGTCAAGATAGAAACCCTAAGACAGGTCAGATCTTATCCCTGCAGATGACACTGCAGCAAATGTCTTAGAATATAAACCCTTAAGGACCAGTGCTTTCATTTCTGTGCGGTAGAGACCGGATCTAGGAGCCTCCATACAAAATACCCTAAGCTGAGTTTGTGGCGTGGGCGTCTTGAAATACGCAAGCTCACCCAGATCAGGGAGAAAGACACGGTTTATATGGCCAAGCAGATAAGAGACAAAGATAACAAAACCTGAGGGGGCTTGAGCAGGGATAGGAAAACAGATAGGGTCCAGCGTCTGTCCACACCTCAGTCATTTCCAAGGTTTCCATGGACTGTGTAATAGTGTCAGCATTCAGGCTGTCCCCAGTGCTACATGGCCTATCCTCCATCTCTGTGTTTGCTCCTAAAAGAGAACAGAGAGACAGAACAAACCCCTCAGGTCCCCCACCGCGTCTACATCCGTGTTCTGCTGCTGCGGCTGAGCACCACAGACTAGGCAGACTGTGAAGAACACGGGTTGATTTGTTCTGGAGGCTGACATCAACACCTGGGGTAGGCCTCCTCACAGTTTCTTCACGTGACACAGGACATGTGACAGAGTGAGACAGCAAGTATACCAGCCAGAGCTTAATTTTATCTCAGAGCCACTTCCCCAGTAACCAACAGATTCGTTCGTTCATGGCTGGACTATGTAGGAATCTACTCCTGAAGATCCTGCCTCTTAGACACTGCCTTGAGGACTACTTTCCAGCATGTTAGGGACATATTAAAACTGTATCACTAGGGAATTTGCTTGCTGTGCACTGGGGACACACAGTAGACTTTACATCAGATCCTTGATTTTAAATTGTTAAGGGGGTGGGAAAGATATAAGAAATAAATGAGGAGGAGAAAAATGACAGACAAGAGAAAGATTAGATGTTTGGCCCGCTTGTGAAAGAGAAAATATTTAAATACATATTTATAATCGTTTAACTATATATGAAAATGTCAAGCAACAAAAGCAAATACATAAACAAAAAGCTGATGACCCTACGGCTGAGGGTTTATTTGTTTATTTATTGTATAACAAGAAGAGCAGTAGGAAATTGTTGGTTCACCTGCTCAGCCAGGTCAAGTCCAGTGCCTTGGGGGGTTTCTGGGTCAAAGGAAGGACGCATTAATAATCATGCTAGATGTCCCATAGTTCCTTGCATTCCATCTGAAATACAGTTTGTATCCTAGACTAAATGTGAATATTCCTAGGGGATGCAGAGCTTCTGAAAGTTAAGAAGGAAGCTGCCAGCCACCCCAAATGGGCAGACTATATGAAGAGTCTATGAGGGGAATTTGAATGACCATTACATTATCTGGTAAGAGCCTTGCTTTTCTCAGACTATGAGCTGGAGGTGGAAGCTTAGCGGAGCAATCTTCCTTCCCTGTCAGATTGGTGAATACCCAAAGCCCGCTAGTGAGCTGTGCTGATAAAACTGAAGACTCACCCCATCACAAGGTGCTGGGAGAGATGCAGAAAGATGCCAGCCTAACAGAGAGATTTGGAGCGTTGAGCAAAATCCTGTTCATCTAGCCTCCGGCACTGCAATTCCCTATCTATGAATCTTTTCCACAAAAATCCAGCAAAAAGAGCATGGCAATAACTGTACTATGTCAGTGATATAACAAGAGGAAGAGGACAAGGAGGAACTAGTGTGGACAACTCCATAAAATGGCACCTTAACAGGAAGTCGTTCATGGGATATATATCCTAAGGATTAAAAAGAACATGAAGAAATCTTAAACCATATTCAGTGTCATGTGGATCAGGACAGGCTGGGTGAGATGCTATGCTATAATGACAGATAACCCCAAATGATTGTGCCTTCCGCGGCCTCAGGCTGCCTCTTTAGTATAAGTGGGCTCTAGCCCCAGCCCATACCATCTTCCCGCTGTGACCCAAGCTTTGGGAACAGCATGTCTGGGATATTTTAAAGTCAGTCACTGAGGCAAAGAGAAAAGAGACTTGGGCTGTTAAGCTTTCTGCCTGGAAATGACCAGCATCACTCTTCCCGCAACTGCCGTTTTACTGGCCCAAGAAAGCCACACAACCCGAATTCCAAAGGGCAGGTGTAGAAACTGCAGTTACCAGCACCAGTGTGCGTGAGCAATGGCACAGCCTAGTGCAGAGAGGACACTACCGCCCTCTTAGAACTGTCCTGTGACGCAGCGGGGTGTGCAAAGGAGTGAACCTAGAACAGAAGACAGGAGCCGGGGGAGATAGCTGCCATCAGGAAGGTTTGCAAGCACGAGGAACCACGTTCAGTTCCCCAGAACCCACAAAAAAATCAAGCCTAGTGTCACACTAGAGACCTCAGCAGTGGAGAACAGAGATGAGTGGATTTCCAGGGCTCCCTAATTAGCCAATCTAACCCATCTAGTGAGCTCTAAGCCAGCGAGAAAGCCTGTGTCAAAAGACCTGAGGTTGTCCTTTGGCCTCCATGTCCACATGTGCATACACATACACGGGCATCAGCACACACATGAGCTTACACGCACAGAAAATGTAAAGGAACAAGATGAGTGATAGGCAAAACCCACACAAGTTGAGACTGCACATTTCAGTTGTAAACATCAGTATGGATTCCTGAGTTATCTTTCTCCAGAACAACCTCTTGCTGGTGTCAATGTACAATGGGAGAGACGTCCAGGGGCCCACCCTTTGTTTATTCCTCTGAATCCCAGTTAAAATTCTCATTAGAATTCATGGCTTGGATGAATACATGTATGTAACAGAGTCCTCCTATCAGTTCCCTGGCTGATCTGAAGGGCTGTGGGGAGACTCGCCCTCTGTCCTGGCCAAAG
Source organism: Ellobius talpinus (assembly GCA_001685095.1). NCBI lineage: Eukaryota > Metazoa > Chordata > Mammalia > Rodentia > Cricetidae > Ellobius > Ellobius talpinus. The sequence goes on along the minus strand of LOJH01039355.1, from coordinate 3,150 downwards.
CGCTAAGTCGAAGCAAATCTTTGTTGAAAGAGGTATTCCGGGTTGTAGCGCCGCTTTCACCCACGTAAAAGCCTGCAGGAGCAGCCGCTCCCACCACGGCCCTCCCGGGGGCTCTTTTCAAGCTTAGGTGGATGGTAGTGGATTACTGCGAGTTAGGTGGCAACCGGTCGCAGCCCAGCTGCTAGTCCAGTCGCGGTACCTCTTGACACCAGCCATGCCACTCCATCAAAAGCACTTCTTCTGCGGAGAGGAGGCAATGTCCCCCCTCTATTGTTCTTTCGTTGAAAGGCTGCGGTGCAAAGGAGGCGCTGTGGGAGTCAGCACCACCTGTTCACGTCATTAATTAGCGCCGTCTGTAGTTAGCCAGACTGAATCCCAAATGTACCATTTTTCATTATATACTGAGGCACTGCTTTTCTACTATAATCCATGAGACTGATACAAAATGCCGATGAACATCAGTGGTACTGCGTGTAGTCTTTTGGCATCCTGTTATAAGAACACATTAGAGAGGGCCGGAGAGATGGCTCAGGGGTTAAGAGCACTGGGTGCTCTTCCACAGGACCCGGGTTCAATTCCCAGCAACCACATGACAGCATGTCTATAACTCCAGTTTCAGGGAATCTGGCACCCTTTTATAGACATACATGCAGGCAAAACATTAATGCCTTATAGAATTCTATGGCTCTCTTACTCTTGTCTCTTTGTCTCACTATGTATGTATATGTATATGTGACTAGGTCATGAGAGCACCATCCTCATGAATAGATCAAGGCTGTAATCATGGGAAAGAGTTATTAAGATCGGGGGAGTTTGGCATTCCCCCCCACACACACGTGAAATAACCATATATCTTATCCCTTGCCCTTTCTGCAATGGCTGACCCACACCAAATGCCAGTGCTATGCTCGTGGACTTCCCAATTTCCAGAACCATTAGCCAAATAAACTTCTGTTGGTTATAAACTACTCAATCTTAGGTCTTCTGTTACAGCAACACAGAATGTACTAGAACAATGGTAGATACACTGAATAAGATCTGGAGCCAGAAATTCTGGAGAATGAATGAATAAAAGTATGTGATTGGATGCAAAGCATCCATTTGCTACTAGCTAGCCCTTTCCTTGGTCTCTATGGTGCCCGAAGAGTAAGCCTGAGACCAAAATATCCATAGGACAGGAATGGTCAAAACACATGGGTTAGTGTCCATTGAACTGCTCTAGCTGTGATGTTAATTGACTACATAAAAGCAGTGGGAACTAACTCTCAGCCCTAGCCACCATGTCTGGGGGTAATCTGCTATTCCCATTCGGGCACATCAATGATGTCAAGCTTTCTAATTTGGCGTGAAAAAGCAATTCTTCATCAGACTCTACTCAAGAGATAAGCTTGTTTCTTCTTCCCCCAGTACCACCATCTGAGGGTTGACAGAATGCCTGATCAGTTCTCCTGAGATCTACTGCATTATGACAGAACAAAGAGCGACTCTACCCACCCCCAAACCTGACAGAGGGGCTCAGAGCCACAAGACGGAGATGTCCATGTGCCTCGTTCCCCAGATGCCATCATATGAACTGAAAATGGTGGGATGATTTGGCGAAGCCACAGCTAGAGCCAGACCAAGGTCATTTTGCAGGATCACTACCCTAAATGTAGCGCGAATGCTGAACAAACCTGATTCATGCTGCAAGAGGCCTGGTGCAGAGATCAAGTGTGAAAATGTAACTGGCCTTACTAGCTTCCCCAGTAGAGACACAGGGAAGGTTTGCTTCCTCTTCTTGTCACTGCAGATTCTGTTGAATGCAAGGTTTTGGAGTCTGGGTGGAAATGTTTTCACCAGGGGGGATGGTTCAGGTTCTATTGAACCAGATGTTGAGGGCTGAGGTGATGAATATGGATTTTGACCATTGGACCATAGCTTTACTTACTTTACTGTTAAGTCTTTTGAGATTGCAAAAGGCCATTACTTCAAACAACTGGATTTGCCCTCCCCTCTAAGAAAAGAAGTGCAGAAAATTTGCTTCTTATTAAATCTGAATGCTGCAAGAGGATTTTAAACACATGTGAGTCTCAGTAGCAGAAGGGTGGAGATACCAAAACCAATGTGTTACCCTATAATCCTACATGGTCTACTTACATCAGTGGCCTTGGTTTTATTGCTATGTTCCTGATCCACACCAGACTAAGAATGACACACTGTATTTACAAGTTTATTTATCAAGGATTATCCATCTTGCTAATGGCCTATTATTTATTTCACTTTTTGTTTGTCTTTATATCCTTTTATTAATGTGCTAAGGGAACCTGTGTATCTATTTTGGAACTCTTTGAACAGTCTAAAATAGATGACAAATGGAAAATTTTATAGTTAATTTACAAACCAAGGTGTTTCTTCCTAAGATACTGTCTTGATTTATCATGAGTCCAAAACCAAAACAATATAGCTTAAAAAAATTGGAGAATATTTTATTGCCATTATATATATAGGGTATTTTAAAAAGTTGAATCAGGATACAGAAGTCTGCTGGGATTGGACTAGTTTTCTGTTGTCGGGGTTTCTGTCCAGCCTGGTTCCCGCAAATGTTAAGTCCCAAAGAAATCACACAGAGGTCTACATTAGTTATAAACTGATTGGCCCATTAGCTCAGGCTTTTTATTAACTCTTATAACTTATATTAGCCCATTATTCTAGTATATGTTAGCCACATGGCTAGGTATCTTTTTCAGCTGGGCAGGCACATCTTGCTTCTTCTATGGCTGGTCCTTGACTGCAAGCCATGCTTTCCTCTTCCCAGAGTTCTCTGTTCTCATCACCCTACCTCTACTTCCTGCCTGGTTGTCCTGCCTATACTTCCTGCATGGCTACTAGCCAATCAGCGTTTATTCAAAATATAATTGACAGGATACAGATCAATGTCCCACAGCACTTCCCCCTCTTAAAAAAAAACAAGAACTCTGAATCTAATATCCTTCGTTTAGCTTTTCTCCTCACCATTAATCATAACAACTTATAACCAACATTCTAAACAAAGGAAAATAGCCATAGTCCATTTTTGGGGAATATGGGTGTAGTTTTCCAGGCTACTTCCTGCTGTTTGGGGCACTGATAATCTTATGGAGACCTAAAGAAAATTTAGAATTATGATCAAGT
>LOJH01039353.1:0-14861 GCA_001685095.1 Ellobius talpinus | reverse complement strand
TAAGTTCCAAAGAAACACACAGAGGTCTACATTAATTATAAACTGATTGGCCTAATAGCTCAGGCTTCTTATTAATTAATTTTTACATCTTAAATTGGTCCATTTCTTTTCTATGTTAGTCACATGGCTTGGTACGTTTTTTCAGAGAGGCAATCACATCTTGCTTCCTCTGTAGCTGGGTCATGACTGCAGACTGAAACTTCCCTCTTTCCAGAATTCTCGTTGCCCCACCTCTACTTCCTGCCTGGTTTTCCCACTTATACTTCTTGCCTGGCTACTGGCCAATTAGCATTTTATTAAACAACTACAAGAAACAAATCTTTACAGGGTAAAAYCATTGTCCCACAGCAAGGGAGCCTACATGGAACTGAACTAGACCCTCTGCAAGTGAGAGACAGTTGTGTAGTTTGGTCTGTTTTGGGGTCCCTAGTATTGGGACCAGGATCTGTACTGGTGCATGAGCTTTCTTTTTTGGAACCAATTCCCTATGGTGGGATGAGCTACTCAACCTTAATGCAGTGGGGAGGAGCTTGGTCCTGCCTCAACTTGACATCCCATGCTTTGTTGAATCCCATGAGAGGACTTATCCTTTCTGAGGAGTAGAATCAGGTAGAAATGAGGTGGGAGGGGGAACAGGAGGAGAGGATGGAGAGGAAACTGATGTTGGTATGTAATATAAATTTTAAAAATTAATTAAAAAAGAAAAAAACAAAAGTCACATGATAGATTCCTATAATAGAAAAAAATTTAGTTTCAGAAATATTGCAATCTATATGTCTACAAATGCCCAGAGAATCTAAATTAGATTTTATTATCTTTTTAAGTGAGTAAAAAATGTTTAAAAGAAAATTAGAAAAATAATCTGAAGTTATAAATTGTAATAAATGCTGAGAATTAAGGTTGAATCTGGTGGGTAGACTAGATCTGTGCCCGGTAGAAACTTGGAATCAAGGTTTTACACAATCAGAAAAGAATAGAATTACTCATAATTCTGAAAAAGTTTCAAGTCCACTAACAGTAAAGGAAAAGACAGAAGGAAGGAGAGAGGAAAAGGAAGGGGGGAAGAAAGGTAAATTATAAAAATATTTGCCATTTCCATAGAAAGTAGTTAAACTGATGGTTCCAGGCTGCTTAGACTTCAAAGAAATTTGTGGTGGAAAACAATCAGAGAGAGTAATCTTAAGACTATCGCGATTTCTTCCACAACAACTCACAAAGGATTATCCAACCGTTAACTAGGGAGTTAAGAACAAGAAGAGAATTGACTTAAGGAAACATTTTAATAAGCATCAAAGGGGGAAAATTAGAGTTTTAAGGAGATTATCAGGCTGGAGATACAAATCTGAGGACCCTTGGGGGCATAAATGACTCTCAAGGTCTTATTGAAACCACCTGAAAAGTAAATACATTGGATAAAAGCCTGAGCCCTAATGAGAAGCTAGTGACAAGAAGATATTGACGGGATTTTGGATCTTTGGAGGAGAAAAGGGTGAAAAGCTACAGCCATCTGCTAACAAGCAGGTGCTTCCTTCCTACGGGCCTCATCTCTTCCAACATAAAAACATTCTTTATTCACAGGACATATTATCAGACTACTTCGGGAGTTTGAAAGTTTGAGAAGAGGATGGAGTAATAGTTTTCTAGAACAGGAAAGGGATGAGGAAAACATGATAGCAGTTCATACCTATCCACTGGGGATTCTGGCTATGAACTACACTAAGAAAATTTCAATATTTGAACTTTTAAGAAATACAGTTTGTTTGGTGGTACAGATTGAAGTGAGTAGGTAGTTACTTTGAGCTATCATTTTATTACCAAGTACAATCAGCCAATGGAAACCAAAACACTCAAGATAAGCACAGAGGAAGATTGTAATAATAACAAACTATAAATGCAATATAAATAAAACATAATAATAACAAACCCTAATTTAAGGCTGACCTAGAAGTGGTAGTATGTGCTTATAACCCAGCACACAAGAGGATGAGTTCAAGAGGACTGTGTGTTTGGGAGCAACCAAGGCTACATAGAGAGATCCTAGCACAAAATACTAAAAATGATCCCAACACTAAGAAGGTTAAAGCAAGAAGATTGTGAATTTAAGGTGAGCCTGGGAGAAGGGGACGGGGAAGGAAGGGAAGAAGGAAGCAAGATCTGCTGAAAATGTAAATAGGTCAGAATATGAGAATGATGAGGAAAGAGTTCAAAGGTCATGAAATCAATTTATTTAGAAATTAGGTTATGAAATTATTATACAAATCATTATAAAGGGAAATGAATTAAAATTTGGAGGATAAGATAGAATCAGAACAAATGATTGAAACTGAAATAATAGAATTATTGTATCAATTAGTATAATAGTCAGGGTTCTCTATAGTAACAGAACTTATAGAATGTCTACACACACACACACAGGAGATTTATGAGAATGACTTACAGACTGTAGTCCAACTAAGCCAACAAGGACAGGTTGTGAACAAAAAAGCCAAGAATCCAGTAGTTGCTTAGTCCATGAAGATGAATGTCTCAGATGGCCTTCAGTATATGCTGGTAATCCAAAGAAGTAAACTCTAACACCGGTAAAGCAATGGATTGCTAACAAGGCAGGGACAAGAAAACATAAAGCAAAAGCTTTCTTCTTTTATGTCATTATATAGGCTTCCAGAAGAAGGTGTGGCCCAGGTTAAAGATGTGTCTTCCCACCTCAAGATACAGATTAATGGTGTGTGTCTTCATAACTCCAAAGTCCAGATTCAAAGTAGACCTCCTTGGTGTGGGAAGTCCTTCCGTATATGTGTTGCTTTTATTGGTTAATGAATAAAGAAGCTGCTGCCAGAGGAGAAAGATGCAAGCTGCTAGCTAGAATCTTGACAGTAGGCCATGACCCTCATGGTAAAATATAAAATAATAGAAGTGGTTTAATTTAAGATATAAGAGTGAACTAGAAATATGCATAAGCTAATAGGTCATGCAGTGTTGTAATTAATACAGTTTCTGAGTGGCTATTTCGAGTCTGGGCAGCCAGGAGCAAACAAATGGCCTCATACTACACCTCTTTACTTCAGATTAAGAAGAAACGATTCCTCGCAGGTAGACCCTCTATTTTTGTGTCTTGACAACTAAGAATAGCCACCAAAATTAGTAATGGGGAGATATAATGCATGGTCAAAAGTTGAAGCTGGGTAGAAAGTAAAATCAGGGCAGAAGTCAATAACTTTGAGCACAAACTACAGTTAAAATCATCTATAAGATTGGCAAAATTTCCAAGAGCATCACTAGACAGCCTTACAGGAGAAATTATAAGTGACAGCTCTCCTCAAGGAGGAAGTAGTCACTCAAGCTCAGGTACCTTTCGCGTTTCCATCAAGACTGAAACTAGCCTCCCTATAACCAGTACATGGCTTGATTCTGTTGAAGACTTCCTTATGCCTTCACTCGAAGGCATTCTGCCTGTTTCTCTCACTCTTCCACTTACAAACAAGAGATCTACACAGAAACAAGCTTATTGGGTCTTTTTCTTATTAGTCTTGCTTCAAGAATTTGCTTCTAACTAAATTTTCACAATTCGGAAATATATTTCATCCACTACAACAATCAGAAGGGTTAAAGAGACCAGTTTACCCCACTTATGACATCTTAAACTTTTTTAAATTTTTAAAATATTGCATTTCTCACTGAAAAACATCTCCTCTTAAAACCTAGGCTTGATCACTAAACACAACACTCCTCATTCAGAATTGAGGTACTTTTATTGATCCATAATGTCTAGAGGCAGGAGATTATTTTGTTGTATGTGACAAGTTAGTATGTATTTGCTGTAAAAGCCTAATGACTCACACTTAAGCCCTGTGGCCCATAGGATACTTTCATTTAGGGTAGTTAGAGATTACTGATGTCATCAAGATGACCTTTACCTAAGATAAGAGCAGGGGTCAGTTAAGGAAAGTGTTTGCCTTCCAGGCAGATAAACAGATCTCAGGTAGATAGAGACCTCTATATGACTGCTCCTAAATGACAAGTCTTAAGATACTTAAAGTAGATTGTTTTGCCACATTAAATCCATGGTTTGGAATGGTGACAGTTCAGATAGCCATTTTGAAAGCACTGATCCACATTCTTTAATTGTACAAAAGACTTGTTATCAATAATATATCAACAAAAGAGAAATTCATTTATATTCTCTTTTCTAATTCTAATTTCTACCAGAACTATCATTATTTCTCCTATCAAACTACCTTAGTAGGCAGACAGATTCAGTCAGTTCTCCACATTTTTAATCAAAATAAGGCATTTTTTTCTTTTGGTTTCGTTTTAAGAATTCATAATGTCTCCACAGTGTCTTCAGGACTCAATAACTCTTAATCAATTTGATTGAAGCAAGTTTGGCTTGTTCAATATGCATGTATTTAAAACTTCAATATCATGGTCATATGCTTTGCCCAATTTATCTTTCAGAATATGGTACTCAGCAAAACCCCAAATCAAGATTGTGTGATAAAATTTTGTCTATAATTTCCTATTTCTACTCTTTCTGGAATTATACCTTCCAGAGTACTGCAGCTGATTCTAAAATTATACAAAACCCATGATAACTTTTGGTTTTGTTGAAACATGTAGAAATTATCTTCCATATGAACTAAGTCTATTGACAGAAAATTAAAATGTGATTATAGAAATACTGAATGATTCAGTTAGTCAATGAAGTTAATTGTCTCTATGGCAAAGGTCATCTTTTTTCTTCTTGACAAATACTGAGTAGCTGGTAATTTTTGTTCTGCATACTATAGAGTTTCCCTGTCAGCTGCTCAGTTCTGATGCTGTACCAGGAAAACAGGAGTAGGCAATACTTGAAATTGAGATGTGGGCCATATTTGGCCTTGTTGAAGCTGTAATTTTCAGAAATCATTCTGAGATATCACATTTTTGCTTGTGTAGGTTTTCTGGGATGATTGATCTGCCAATTTTAAAACTAAAGATTCAATAACATTAGAATCAGGTCAACAATGGTGGTAACCTGATATTTAATTGGATGCCATTCACGAAATGTCCTAAAAGATCTAACTTGGATTCTAGTTTTGCCTTTGGTTAAATCATGGGTTCTACTTTCAAGTAAGCCTTTTAGTGATGGAAAGGCATGCATGCTAATTAACTGAGCTCACACACAGATCACTCCCAGACTTCATTAACAGTCTTTAAAATAACCGAGGTCTCAAGAAACTAATGGAGCAGTCCTTCTGCAGATATCTCTAAAGAGATCTTCTCCCAATTGATCCAGGTCTCTAAGTACACCATCTCCCTTTGAGTGACCTTAATTTTTTCACATTACTTGTCAAGCACCATTTACATCATCCAGTGACAAGAGATGAGGAAAATGGCAAAGGTAGACTGAGGGTTTCAGTGTCACAGAAAGGTCAAAGAACAGGAGAGTAAACGAGCTTTCATGTCTGGATACCCCACACTCAGTTCAACAGTGGGAAGCCCAGAGAAGCACATTCTGCCCATGAGGCAGAGCCAGTGCGATCCAGCAAGCACTCAGAAGAATCAGAAAATTGAAGCAGGCCAGACTAATATTGCAAGAGCTAAGGAAAGTGAGTAAACATTCCAATACAATTGGGCTGTGTCTTAACACTAAATCTAAAGGGTGCCTACTAATATAGGACCTCGGGTAATCTCAGAACTTCAAAATGCCCAGATACAAGCTAGAGACACATAACACAATAGCAACATGCTTACCTAACATGCACGAGCCTCTGGTTTCCACCTAGAGCACCAACAAAAGCAAATACAAAAATGTCCCGGAGTACAACTGGAAAACACAAATCAAATGAAAAGCAAGTAGGGCCACAACACAAATGACAACACAGAATCAATTTTCACAAGTATTGAGATGAATCAGACTTTGGAATGATATAACAAAGACATTAAAGCAATTGAACAAGTAATCATGAATTCCTTACAGCAAACAAACAAAAGGAAAAGATGTAAGTTATACAAAAAAATCCGAATAGAAACTAGATAGGTGACAAAAATAGGAACGGAAAGAACATGAAAGTGAAGTGTGGTTTTAGCATTAGACCACAGGAAACAGAAGACAGAGTTGTGAACTGGAAAATGTATTCATTCTGATCACCAAAAGAAAATATATTGCTGGGCATGATAGTGCACACCTTTAATCCCAACACTTAGGAGTCAGAGGGAGGTGAAATCTTTGAATTCAAGCCCAGCCTGGTAGACATAGTGAATTCCAAGAAAGCCAGGGCTGTCGGGAGAGAACCTGACTCAAAAAAAAATGAGGTGGGGGGACAGTATGCTTCAGAGAAATCATCTGAGAATCAAAGTCTATTATATAAAGCAATCTAATATTTTTATCAATACAGTTTCACAAGTATAAGAGAAATATAAGAGGATAATCAATCGCTCAAAAGATCTAACAGAAAACTTCTGAAATTGGTAGGGAATAGTCCTCCAACCTAAAAAAGCAGAGCAAAACCAAAGCACAATAAACACAAAGAAATCTTGCAAGATGTATTATAATTAAATTGTTAAAAACTGAAACAAAACTAGTTGGTGGTGGCACACAACTTTAATCCCAGCACTCAGAAGGCAGAGGCAGGAGGATCTCTGTGAGTTCTAAGACAGTTCTTTCTGGTCTACAAAGTGAGTTCCAAGACAGTAAGGGCTACACAAATGTAGCCTCAAGAAACAAACAAACAAACAAAACAACTTTTAAAAAATCTAAAAATATTACTGAAACAAAAAAAGAAGTCTTCAAAGCAAACAGGGGTTGGGGGATTTTATATACATTTATCCTCAATTCTAAAAATAAGAAAGGTACACAAATTTCAATGATAGTGAATTACACACATGAAACTATACAGAAATTGACATGGCTTTCCAAGAGATTAAAAAATAATAAGTTGTCAGCCAAAAATTCTGGTTTGGGGAAAACATCCCCACAAGCAAAAGGGTGAAATGAAACAGACCTAACCTCAGGAAAACTAAGAAGGTAAAAGGCTGAGATGGACAAAAACACTGAATTTGCTTTCAACACTCAGTTGAAACAGGGTAACAGTCCTGGTTCTACAAGCTCAGCTGCACTATCCCTATACTCAGCCAGAGACAGGGTGCATGCCTATTGTATTGTGACATCCAGCTTTGTAGGTTAATGAAGAGAATTTACATGAAATTATAGGATTTCATGCCATATCTTTAGGTTGCAGTGGCAGCTAAGACTTGAATTTATGCTGAGTTAATTTTTGTAACAATTTCATGACAATAAGCTGAAATTCACTTAAGATCCGTCTCTACATGTTCAAATATAACTACTCTTTCTTCTGACTTCAAATTGTTCAAATAAAAAGTGCTGTGTAGGTTTACCTTGAATAGAGAAAATGCCATCGTATTTTATTTTCTTATATGACTTTAAGAATATTCTACACAGCAAGACAGTGATCCTTTCGAAAGCTGATTTCTACTTTTCGTATGCACAGTTTCAAATAATCAATTTCTAATTTAATATAAGCAAGTGAGAGTTACATACAGGAATCTTTTATTTCAAAACAGCCTTGCGATACTCTAAATGTCACCTGAAGTACTTTTTCCCTTCTGAAATCTGAAATCATGCAAGTGTCCTTTTTTAAAACAGCAGAGAGATTTCACTCTCTGAAAATTTGCATTGTTAGGAATATATAGCATAAAAAGAATCCAAATGCTATTAAGGTTTTTAAGCTGTCAAGTGACTTCTGCACAATGCATTTATTCTGCTCCCATTTGCTATCAAGGAAAAGTGCAAAGTCAAACATGTTCTTACAAAAAGCACTACAAGCTGCATGTAAATGAGACCACTTTTCCTGAGGGTCTATCTTCAATTTGATAGTGCATTTAAGTACTTGCTTTCACTTAGAATAGACTGAAATTTACAAATAGACATTGAGAGCAGTGAAAATGCCATTTATCTCAGATTTCCCCCCCTGAACAAAAGAATCAAAACAGATTGTTCTATTTCTTTAAAGCAGTACTTGATTAACTAAGCAATTATTTCCTATCAAAGAAACATAAATAATTAAATGTAGAAACAAGGGTTACAGGCAATTGGTGGCAAGAAGGACAAACAATCTAGCTGGTTTGTTGAATAATATAGCCATAGAATCATTTACAGTCTTTTGGTCCAGATGCCTCTCTCATAACTACAGAAGCTTTAGCCTCACAGGTAGAGCTACTTGTTCTTCTGCAACTGGCAGGAGCTTTGTAGATGGGCAAGCCTGTTCATTCCCAACATCATCCAACTTTTCTTTAGACTCATGATTTTGAGTTTTTGATATGGCTCAATGAGTAAAGGTGCTTGACCTACAAGCTTTGGGTTTATTCTGATTCATAGATCATTTACACAGTAATGATGATAATAATAACAGCCCCATAATTTTAAGAAATGTACTTGGATTTTATTATTACTTTTCATAGGATGTTTTATCCATATAATCTATATCATAATTATTTCTACAGTAGTTTCTGTAGCACAAATAATAAAACCTAGGGACATATATTGGGCTTCAACCTGAAGATCAGAAAAGCAAAGCAGCCTTCCCCTGGCTCTAACCTCTACCTCACACTGAAATAGTGCTGCTACCTCCATTAATCCTCAGTGGCTTGGCTGTTTTGCTTCTCTGATCTTCAGCTTGAACCCCAGTATCTGTCTTTGGGTTTGTATTATTCATGCTACAAATTTCCAACTGGTATCCATTTTTGGATGGGTACATCTTTAGCACACAGCTTGTAAAGTGGTTAAAAGCATGACTTTGGGGGCTACTGAAATGGCTCTGAATACCCTGAGGTTTGCTGACCAGGGGCATAGCTCCTGGTTCAGAAAAAGGAATCCTGTTGCAAAGGAATAAACTGGGTAGTAATAGGACAAGACACGCATCTCTAGTTTCTGTGTTCATAGACACATACAGCCCCCCTCACACACATACACACACATGCATGCAATACATGCATATACACCACACCCATAGATATCACATACCCAGCTACACACATACAGACCATAATTTCTTTTGTCATACCACCTATGTCCACATTTTGTGTTTTCTCCTCACACTATAGAATATACATTATATTGTTCATGGTTCATCTCCCCAGTTTTACACAATAGGTATGATAGTATCCAACACATCAGTAACAACATTCATAAATGTCTTAAAGTTAGCAGAGTTTGGAAAACCTGTTAGCTTTTGTTGCTTTCACTCATCTTAATTATAGGAAATATTGAGAAAGATCCATGAGAAAGCAAATGCCTACTTTAGAGAAAAATCAAAGGGGATCAGCTTGGCTTGTCAATCAGTTTACATTTTGTTTACAAGCTTTCATCTTATCCATTCTGTGTGAAAATACTTTCCTCTTCCTTGAATTTGGAGCCTTCCCATTTTTCTTCAGAAACAAGAATTGGCATGTCGCCTGTAGACAGCTCTCTACAGTCTAGGTCATGGAATGGAGCTGAGAAGGGGACAGAGCAAATCTACCACACCAGTCACATGTCATTAGCATGGGTGGAAGAAGAGAACTTAAATATAAACCACAGACATTGTGGGGTTATTTTTGCTTTAGAAAAGTTGACAAATTAAATCCCTATTCCTAAAAGGCAGGCTTCATAAAGCCTGGAAAAAATGGAAATACACATTTTCCTTTGGAAACTGGTGTTCATTCACATTGGGAGAAGTATTGGATCAACGTGAACAGTGGCCACTCACAGTGTGTCCCGTAAGCCTGCTGTATTCAGTGCTACAACGGTGTGGATGGTTGATGTGTATGTATGTCAGAACTTTATGCAAAGAGCTTTGTGAATATCAGCACTGCTAATGGAGTTTGCTTTTTCATTGGTTCCCTTTGACAAAGTATGACCAAACCAAAGTGTTTTAAGACACAAACCATGATTTGGCCGGAACAAGTTAGAAACAAGGGAATGCAGACATTTTAAGACCCGCATCAGTGATGGCTAATACATCTCTTCTAAGCACCTCTGCCTAATTTAGTCACAGTCCTGGGTAAGACCAAATCAAGGGTTGGAATATTCAAGGTGTGTTTAAGCCTTTGATAAGATTAAATCGAGCCTAGGAAGTTCTTCTAGATAGACAAAAGATTTGAATACAAACAGACAATATATGTGGCCTTCCCAAATCAAGAATTCTTCGCAGCCCCAGCAACTCACTTCAGAAAGGTGAATGTCCCAGGACGCATGTAGAGTTCCAGGATGTGAAAATGATGAAATAAAAATGCAAGTGAAGTGAAGCAAAGGCTGGGGCTACTGCAGAGACAAACTGCCTTGTGCTGCCCACATTTGTCCTGGAAAGCAGTAGCCATAGGGGGCTGGGCAGATTGCTCAGTGGTTAGGGATGAACAGTACTTTTCGGGAGGACATGAGTTTAGTTGCCAGCACCCCCCTGACACAAGGCACTTTATAATAGCCTGTAACTCCAGCTCCAGGGAGTCTGATATCCTCTTCTTAGTACTCCTATACTCACATATCCACATACCTGCTACACAAACACACATGTGCTTATGATTAAAAATAAAACAAATCTTTAAAAAGAGCAGCAACCTTATGAAAAGCTTAAATCTGGGAATAATTTTTGGTTTAATCTATGCTTATTGTGGTACAATAGCCAAGTTATGAAATCATCTTAAATGTCCAATGAACGAATAGATAAAAGCATGACTTATACACACAGTAGAGTTTTGGTCAGTAGTATTAAAAACTGAAACTATTATTTCATTTGCAGAAAATGTCAAGTAAAATAAGCCAGAGTCAGAAACACAAATATCTCCTGTTTTCTTTCACATGGAGAATATACTTTTTCTAGAATTTTTTTCCTTTTATTTTTGAGATTATAGTTACATCATTTCTCCCTTCCCTTTCCTAGTAGAAAGGACAGGGGAAAGGGAAGATCAGTAGGAAATAGAGAATGGGGTGAATGTGATGAACGTACATGATATACGCATATCCAAATGTCATAGATGTCATAGTGAGCCCTAGGATTCTGTAGAATATATATAGGAAAATATTAAAAGTGAAAATGTTTTTAAAGAATTTATGAAGCACCCAGAGCAAATGTTTAGAAACATCTATAGAATAAAACCTAGAGACATAGAGATCAATGGTCCAAAGTCATACTTATCACCAGAATAAAACCCTTTGAAGCTACTGCCCACTGCTGTGGTAGAAGATTCTGGAAGGGGTTTTAGATGAATAACACCAGGGATGTTCCTTTCTTCCTCTGTTAAACTCAGGACTAAATGTAGTGAGATTCTTTCCTCAATCAACTATTTACTACAATAGGAAGAAGCAAGTGTTTATATTTGGGGCCATGGGATTGTAGTTCCTCATATATATTATATATATAATAGTTCCTCATATATATATATATATATATATATAATCTGCTTGTTGTCTTTTGCTCTTTGGCTCCTTGGGAGACCCACCACCCAGCTCCCAAATAAATCACAAAGAGACATATTCTTACTTGTGAATGGCTAGCCTTAGCTTGGCTTGTTTCTTGCCAGCTTTTCTTAACTGAAATTATCCTGCCTACCTTTTGCATTTGGACTTTTATCTTTCTCTATTTCTGTGTATCTTTCTTTACTTTTTATTCCAAGGCTTGCTGTGTAGCTGGGTGGCTGACTCCTAGTATCCTCCTCTCCTTCTTTTCTTGTTGCTCAATCTCCTCCTCCCATATTTCTCCTCCTATCTCTTTTCTGTCTGCCAGCCCCACCTATTCTTTTTTCTGCCTATTAGCCATTCCACTCTTTATTAGACTAATCGGGTGTTTTAGACAGGCAAAGTAACACAGTTTCACAGAGTTTTAACAAAGGCAACATAAAAAAATGCAACAGATCTTTGCATCATTAAATAAATGTTTCGCAGCGTAAACAAAAGTGACAGATCTTTAACTAATATTCTGCAATCCCGAGACCTAAGAAAGGAGATGCCATGAGACCACAGAACTAGTACTTGTTATAAGTGGGTAAGGGTCCTAGCAATCTTCATTGGGGACAGCTTTGAATTGTAAAAAAAAAAAGGGGGGGGGAGAAAAGAAAATACTTTCAAGTAAGCAGCAGATAGAATTACAAGCACAATAATAAACTGACTGATCATTCCTAATTCACACACCTAAAACCTGAATTGGTTCAAACTCAAAATCCTTAAAGGAAATTTGTTCTTGGAGAGTTTCATACAGAAATGTAATTGACTTTAGTCTTTTCTACCTTCTTACCCTAATGCATCCCTGCTTCCTCTTCTGAGAAGTCTTCCAGAAGAGCCCTCTCAATATTTCATGGCTTTGGGGTGGAAGGCCCACCAATTCTCTTGGGGTTGCTTATGTGAACATGGGTGGAATGTTCTTTACTAGAACATGGGCTACATTTCAAATGTTAAGTCACTGATGAAGGTGCCCTCTGTACAATTAACCATGAACTACCAACAACCCCTCAGGATGACATGGGGACCTCACACAGCCCTCTTCTACCCATGAGAAAATGTTAATGGTTTTAATTTTATGTGTGTCTTGTTCAGGTAATCACATCTGCAATAAGTTCATGTGTGTTCAAAGAAATTCTGGTTAAGTACATCTGACAGGTACGCTGAAAATACTGTGTCAAATTACCTTAAGGCTATTTCTATAATATGTTTCTGAAAGGGTAGGTATTGATACATGTGATATAATATTTACCCAGCATGCTAAGGTCCTAAATTTGACATCCTGTATTGAAAAAATAAACAACAGCACAAATGAATTTTGATTCAAACTTGTGTCCCATACTCAGGATATCTCATTATATATTTGCTATTCCTTGCCTCAAAACATAATCCAAAATACATCTTATCTAAAATCTAAGTTACATCTCATCTCAAAGTATTTGACATTCACTCTGTGTTATTATTGTAGGTACTTTACATGTTTCAATCATTGAAGCTATAAGGCTTAGTTATCATATGCCCTCTTTATATATGAAGAACAAACTACTCAGAAAAGTCAGTCATTTCCCTAAAACTACAATATCAATCATACGGGTGAGGATTACCAGTCTAATCTCTTCCAATAAAGATAATGTTAGGTTCATTAATCTAAATGACTCACCCTTCGGGGTCATTACATTGTAACAACAGTCACAGGACCAACCACTTTTAAGATCATCTTTGGCTTACTTTTATCTTGTAATCACATATGGAGTAAGGCAGAACCAGGTGATGTAATCCTTCCTTTCCTCATTGCTGTATAAGCTGATCAAAGCCCTTGGTGGTGGATTGGAAGAGTCACCAAATAGGTTTGACAATAACAGCCTTTAAGAGCCCTCAACATTGACAACAATCATGGGCATAAAACTACTTTTGACAAATGTCTGGTAGAATATGAACCGATTCATGTGAAACTACATCCCTGAAAACTTCATCTGAAGTCTGCCTTAATAAAAATCTATCCCATCACATGACTTAGAGGATGCTAGATGATCTTGCTTTTTTTTTTTCACTCTCCATTCTCAGATTTTCTCATTTTCTCCTATTTTTCCTGGATTGGGAACAAGGGGGTTCTTGTGTTGCTTTTGTCCTTCAATTCCAAAATGAATTCATTCCCACAGCAGGAGCTATGAGCACTTCCACAAATGACATTTCTCACAGACTTCACAGCACTCACTTCATTGTCAATATCAGGCTGCAATTCCAGTACCATTTCTCTGGTCTTTTCCACTACTTCATGTAGCCATGCTTTCTACAGTATTAACATTTACTATCTTTGATGTAGCACACAGGTTTTTGCCTACATATTAATTTTTCTCACTCCTTCAACTCAACTGTAAGCTTTTATGAAGACTGGGTTTATTCCTTTTCACCTTTACACATACAATGTCTAGTGTTTGGTATAGGACACACATACAATCATTTTAAAATTGAAATTCCTTCATCAGAAATGAATTCTGTTATAAATTTACAAATGATCCTAAGTATAATAATCAAAAAAATGGCTCATTCACTGAACACCTGAGTTTATTATTACAATGCTAGTAAGAAAATCAGAATTTAGGGAATAAATCTGTCATTGGCCTTAAAACTGACAGTATTTGTAGCATTATTAAATATGAACATGCCTTCTGGAAAAAAGAAGATCCAAAACATCAGGGTCATTTTTATATATATTGAGGAATATATTTGAGAAAGATATATATGTAATGACTGGTAATTCTATTAATTCTCAATTTCAGTTGGTATTCAATAAATGTTGCAAGCATTCAAAAACTGTTGTACATAAACAGATTTGTTTTCTTTATTCCTCAAAAATGATACACCTATGTTAATCTTCACTAATAGAAAATAAATATGTGAAAATATGACTTGCTAAATTTGTTAATATATATCCTTAACAAAAATTCCTCAACAAAGAAGAGTTAAATATAAAATAATTAAAAATTATACAAAATACCCAATTTTCATAAAATTACAAATTGTATATGGAAAAGAGTCTGGTTAGAGTATTTTAACATAATATTGGGTAAACACAGACAAATATTAGGAGTAGTTCAAGGAATCTCATAGAGAAATGATTGAGGAGCCAGAGGGGTCAAGGACTCCACAAGAAAACTCACATAATCAACTAACCTGGGCTCATAGGGGCTCAGGGAGACTGAACTGACAGCTAGGGAGCTTACATGGGACTAACATAGGCCCTCTGCATATAAACTACAGTTGTATAGCTTGGTCCTCTTGTAAAACTCCCAACAGGTAGATAGAAGACCCTCCTACATCAATTCCCCTTTTTCTTTTTAAACAAAAAGGAAGGCTTTAACTTTAATATAGTAAAATTACATATAACAAA
>LOJH01039352.1:837-14862 GCA_001685095.1 Ellobius talpinus | reverse complement strand
TACAATTTGTGTGTTGTTATTTTGGGGTATAAGCTAGCCTTGCGAGAGCCGGGCAGGACGAAAAGCAGGCCTGCTCTTCCCTTATCACTACGTATCAGGAATGCAGAATGTCACTAAGTCCTAAGTTAATGAAGAAAATAAAAAATATTTTAAGTCCACACATATAGGATCATAGAGAAAATTAAATAACAAAATTAAAATAAGTATTCCAAGGAAAACTGAGTTTTATTACATGATAAATAGGATAATAGAAATAATGTAATAATACTAATACTAATACTAATACTAATACTAATACTAATAATAAAAGCACTAACAAAAACAGCAATGATTTCAACTAGAAGACCCTATTTTGGAGCACCTCATAGATTTCCTGAGAATATCTGGCATGCAGGTATTTCTGGAGATGCAGAAGTGAACATTCCCAATGCCCATTTAAATAAAAAGGGACTGCTTCAGTATGATAAAGGACATACTCCAAAACTAACAACAGGGGTGAATTTGAAAGTTCTCCTCAAATGTTGGAAGACTTGATGGCCCCTGTTGACTCTCTGCCACACACTTTCGGTAGTCTTAAGCGACAGTGTGAGAATAATGATCCACAAATTAATTTAAAAAATTTAAAAAAGATTAAAAAAATAGAGATGTGGTGATATTTTGTTTGTGCTTTATCAAATAAAGCTTGCCTGAAGATCAGAGGGAGGAGCTAGCCTCACTAGTTAGCCATAGAAGCCAGGCAGTGGTAGCAAACATTTTTAATGCCAGTACTCTGGAGACAGTGGCAAAGCGATCTCTTTGAGCTCAAGGCTACCCTGGGCTACGTGATATTGAATCAGTCTAAAAGAGAACCAGAGACAAGTGGTGGTGGCTCCCACCTTTAATCACATATCTAGGGAGGTGCAGATGGGAAATGATATGGCTGGATGGAGAGAGGAATGTAAGGCAGTAGGAGACAGGAATTCAGGATGGAGTCTGAGATTTCATAAGATGGCATTCAATCTGAGGATTATAGAAAAAGGATACCCTATTTGGTGTGAGGATTATGTAGAGGTAAGAACTAGTGGTTGGTTGCTCTGCTTCTCTGATCTTCAGGGAAGCTTTGTTTGTTAAAGCACAAACAAAATATCACCACAGAGATACTGCTATTTTCACATGATTTGTTCTATATAGTATATGCTTTATTTCTTTAGACCCCCAAAATAGACAGTAAATTCTCAGAAATAATCAAAAAATGTTCACGGAAACAATATAGATACACAAGTCACTGACCTGGAGGCTAGTGTGACCAAACTGATCTAAAAGTGCTCATGCCAACAAAAGCCACAGTTCCTTCATAAGGTTATTACTAGCCTCTTAAAATATAAGTATCATCATTTTTCAATACATCACTCTTTTTGTGTTATTCATTAGAGATGGAGGTTAAATAATGATTTGTGATTTTCTTGCTAAAAGATACTGTTCCTAATGAATTTTTAATTTATAATATTAAAATTCAAATTCATACCACACTGTCTCTTACTCAGTATGTAGTCAATAAATATTTATTACATAAATGAAATAAATCAAATAAGTAGAATTTTGTGAAGGCATGATAATTTATTTTCAATTATTTAAAATCCCATATATAATTTTAAATAAGCACCATTAAGAATCAGTAATAACATCATACATGTTAAAAGTTAATCTCTCTACAACATTATTGGTTTACTTAGCTCACTTACATGTGGTCTGTCTTGTCTTTAAAACCTTAAGCGAAATTAGTTTAATTAATGTTGGCTTATGTTACATTTCAAGCTGTTAAAAATGTATCATTTAGTCTAAAAAAAGAACTTCATTATAGACACAGAGTACATTGTGTTTTGATGGATGGAAACATTGAAGCATTTAAACTGGAATAGAGATTTAAAAACCATCAGAAATTAATTGTCATTTGACAAAACCCAAGTACAATTTTTGAATATGCAATTGAAGTCTTAACATAATGAAGCTTAGTCAGGAACTCTCTTGTGAGAAATAAGTATGAACTATGGAAGATGTTAATTTGAAATATTTTAGAAGGCTTTTTAAAACAGAGCTTGATAAAAATGTAGTTCAATTTCTTTGAATATTTTAAATTAAAGTTAAAACTGCTGTAAAAATTCCTCAAGCACACACACACACACACACACACACATAATTTTTATGGTCAAACAAATCTCTATACAGTCTTTCCTCAATTGAATTGTGTTTTAAAAAGAACTAGAGTCTTTCTTGTCCTGATCTAATTACATCAGAAATTCAAGGTGGCTTCCTTGTGTTAAAGTTAAATCTAGTTATCAAAGGGGCCAAGCCAGCTTGCTATCAGTCTGCAGGCAGTCTAGAAGATCAGAGACTTCATTGCCAGTATTCTCAGGACTGAAAAGTTTGAATAATCTTTGAGAATAGGTGACACTCTCTAGTCTATATGGAAAGTGTGCTTCTCCCAATTCTGATGTACACAAACCAAGATACTGTAAAATGAGGGAAACAAGATGCGTGCACGTATTAAGAAATACATATGCCTGTGACATATATACACACAATTTCCAGCTGTACATGCATGTATTGTCCCACACAAGTATGTATATATTTGATTCACTATGTGATATGATCTCATATACCAATTTTTTGAAATCAATGAGAGACAGCATACTGTATCTTTAAGTGAACAAGGAACATGGGTCCGTCCAGTAATTTGTCATAGAAACAACACAGAAAACAATTCAAAAATTGTTTCCTATCCTCTGATCTCTAAATAACAAAAGTCAATTAATTTAAAATGATTTTTTTCTATCTATTCCAGGTTAATTTAAAAACCCATGCTTATATGACACACAATTGAATAACCTTGTTGTGTAACTTTAATTCTCTCCATCCCCCAAAGTGAGTTGTCTGATGTCTTGATAGAATTGTGCCCAGTCTGGGGTTTAATTGTTCCCTTTATAGCTGTTTATAGAATTTGACATTTTCAATGAAAATATAATTAAATCCTATAAACATATTGAAACCGTATTTGAAAAGTCAAATAAATTAAAATAACATAAAACTCAAATTTTTGAAAACAGAAGGACCCAAACTCTTTGGATTCTATATATTGTTATATTCTTATAACTATTAAAGACCCTTCCAGTCTGGGGGTGATAAAGGTTACATTTTATCAATACTTTGACTAACTGTAATTTAAACAAAGTAAAATCATCAATTTATTGACTTGTTTTTAATTAAAATATAAAGTCATTGCATTTTAACATATATAACTTTGGTTACAAAGTAATTTTCTCCCCACAAATCAGAAGGAAGTATATTATTGTTTACATGTGACTTAATAGATAAAAGGACAATTCTAAAATGTGATAATGAATTCAATGTTATCTACATATTGCTTTAATTGGAACTATAAACAAAGCCCAGCTAGCCATATGTGGTTAAAATGGAAGAAGCCTTTTAATGAACTTTACAGATAACAATGTGTATTCTGCTTTGTTACCACACCAGAACTTTATGGGTGATAGTTCTTGTTTTGTTTTGTTTAAATAAGTCAAAATATGGAAACTGAAATGAGACCAAAAAGCTTTTAATTCTCTGTTCCATTAAAACCTCTGGATTTATCTTGTGTGTTGACCAAAGCTCTAACAAGGGAGTGTTTTATACAACTGTCCATTAATAATGTAGAAACGTTAGTTCACAGAATTATACAGATCTTTAAACGGTTCAACTACTTGATTTATGATATAGAACCCATATTTACCAATAGTATCTCCAATTCCATGGAGAAGTGATGCAGTACATGGGCAGAGTACCTGCTTAGCAAATGTGAAGTCAGAGACAAATCTGCAGTCCAAGTAACACAATCACGAAGCATGTTACCTTATAGAATCACATAAAAATATTTTAGCTACCTAATTTTCACAGAAAATTGTGAATTATATCATGGAAAATTACTACAGTCAGTTGTTTTCTTTAGACCTATAGACCCATTTCACATCTGAGCATGCCAGTCACCTACTGTAATCTGAATAACCTTGCCATTTCAAATGCTCTTGATGGACAAAAGCAAACAGCCCCGCTCATCTTGCAGAAGCAGTGTTCGTTTTCATGTCGTTTTCATGTCATTTCATGTCTTGTCAACTCTGACTACCATAGCCACATAGTATTGACTGAGTAGCTCAGAAGACCAAGTAAGTTTTCTCAAAACAATTGCTCTATAAATGCAGTATTGTTGCTGTTGTGTTTGTTGCACTTCTCCATATTTACACACCTCCGTAATTCCCTCTTACACTGTAGAAATGGTCATATGTCAGTTCCTTGCCTATAACATCACACCCATACTTAATTTTTTTGTTTTTGTTGTTTGTTTGTTTGTTTGTTTTTAGAGACAGGGTTTCTCTGTAGCTTTGAAGCCTGTCCTAGAACTAGCTCTTGTAGACATGGCTGGCCTCGAACTCACAGAGATCTGCTGCCTCTACCTCCTGAGTGCTAGAATTAAAGTTGGGCACCACTACCACTCAGCTTTAATTCCTTTATATAACTTACTGAAGACAAAGGACTTGCATGTCAAGACAACACACAAAGGACCCTTTGAGAAAGTTTAAATGCTGAGAAAATAAGTCCATGTTATTCAGTGGAGTGTTAATGTGTCTCGCAAGGAGCTGCCTAGTCAGCCACCTTGAGAACACATCTTCCAAGCTGAGTTTCTGGATGCCTGTGGGACACAGAGCCTGGCCAGCCTTGTAAGGTACTATCTGGATTTCTGATCCATGGAATACGTAAAATAATAAAAGTTCATTGCTTTAATTTACTACACAGGCTGCTAACTTTCTAAAAGGGTAGATAAGTATAATTCATTTATAAAAGTATATAAAATATTCTACTTTTAGAGATAAACTCATTCAGCCAATAACAAGACATTTATGTAATTAAAAGTTCCTGCAATTATATGAATTTCTGGAGACAGAGATGATGGCAGAAGATACAGAAAGAGAAAATAGTTTGAAATGTCTATAAATCAAATGATAGTGAATAAAACATTTTAAAATATAATAAAGAACTGCATATAGCTTTAAAACACATCTAAGTTCAGTTCTTTTATCTAAATACATAATTCATTTACACTTGAGACATTAAGTAGATCTGTACCTTATGAAAGCCTAGGTAGCTGATAAAGAAAATAAATTGAAAATGAGGCAAATTGAATTTTTAAAAATATTTAACAGAAAAGATATAATTTCAATAATAAAATAAAACTTATACCACCTATAGTAGCCAAAACAAATGGTAAAAACCCGTGTCAATCTGAGAAAAGAGAACCATAGTCAAGCATAAAAATTATTTAATTAATTAATTGTATGTATTTTTAGAATAGCATATTTTATTTTTTAGCATCCTAACTCAATGGCCATGGGAACATTTGTGATTTCTGCATGGAAAGTAATGTGATATATATACCAGTTCCTTCATTGTCTTGCTATGGGTATCGAAGGCGTTGATACATAACATTAGAATTCTTGGAATATTTCTGGTATGTGGTAAGTGATATAAACCTATAAAGCTCCTTTTGTGTTTTTAAAAATGGCAATTTTATATTTAGTGTATGCAAATAGGAATAAATTTCTTGACCCTCAAGAGTTCACTGGTTGTTTCAAGGTCTCTGACCAGGAACACTATCTTCACCCACGTGTCTCTTAGCCTAAGCAGAGAATGGTTCAAACCCAGGCCTAAATAGCTGTGTCCCAACATCTTACTTCCATCTTTAACAACTGTAATATATGAACATGTGGAACAGGCTGAATATCTTAACTTCTGCGCATAAGCCCAGGATGCTGGAAACCAAAGAAGGAGGATTGTTGTGATTTTGAGCACAGCCTGGAACCTCAGCTCCACAGGGGGAAGAAAAAAATAAAAAATGTGGAGCACTTAAAAAATGCATAGCAACGTGGGAGAATATTGTAATACACACACACACACTCACACACACACATATCCTACAGAGGAAAACTGAACCTTAAGTCTAGGTGACTGCTTTGAAATTATTACAATATTTTGAAAATAATACTTTTTATATAATTTGCAGCTGGCACTGGAGTCTCCTTTCCCAGAAATAGCTTGGATGGCTTCATATACATTGTATATACACTTCGCTAGCTCTTGGCAAGGATGTGTTTAGTCAATGTGTGGTGCTTTTCTGACCATCCTCACCTAGCATAGTCCACTGGCATCTGATGATTAGAAACCTTAGATGCATCTAAGAAGACTATATTGCATGGTACCTCGTCTTGTGACAAAAAGCCATGAACTGTGTAGCCCCATGGATCAGCAATGCTGAAGCTGAAACACCTCAGTGCACACAGTTATGACCATGCCACACAGACTGAAATGCAACAGGTTGACATGCGCTGCAGTAACAACCTCCCTTGTGGCTGCCTTTAGTTTCTATTTATTGATTCTTAGATATAATCTCTGAATAGCTACTAGTTCATAAGTTCCCTATTTCCTTTTCCTTGCAGAAAGGGAGTGTCTGACAATATTGTTCAGCTCCCTTATGTCTCAGAATAGACCTTTGTGACCAGTAATCCTGGATCTGTTTAGAATGAGAAAAGAATTTATACTCAATGAATGTCAACTGCCTCTTCTCTCATCAGTGAGATCTGACAGTATTAGTCTCCCCTGAACTAATTCATAGAACATCTAGGTAAGGTTTATATCTGAGCCAAGAGCAGACTGCAGGCTCTACACCCCTTCTTTCAGAGAGGAGGGTGCTGTGTGTGTATGTGTGTGTGTATGTACGTATGTATGTATGTGTGTATGTAGGTATGTGTATATATATATATATATATATTTCTTCTTTGAAACCTCACCATGTACCACCTTGCTCTATCTCAAATCAAAGGTTTCTATATATTTATTTCTTTATATATACATATATAGTGTACTGTATAGGTATGTATATATGTGTGTACACATATGCATATATAATATATAGCTAAAAATAATATATATTAATTACTAGTATTTCTAAATATATAAATACTACCTGTTCAGTTTGTGTAATGTTGTTTTGTGAACATTACTTGAGGGTTGACTACTGGGTCTTGATAAATCAGTTTTGGGCCATTTCCCTGAGGAAGGGTATTACTCAAGCTCTAAGGGTATTCCTTAGCTGCATATAGTTCTCTGTCTAGAGTGGAGGCCTTATGAGAGTTCCTATTCTTACAGTAGCATGTCTGAAGGTTGACTCCTTGACTTATTCCCAGAGGAATGGCAGGATTTTAAAGTCACTGTCCTACACACTGCATACCATTTATCTTCACAGTTCTTAAATTCACTGCAAAATTTATAGAAATACCCTGATGAATAGTCCCAGATCATCTTTTGAAAAACCTCTTTACACTCAAAATATCCTGTATCTGTTGATGGACAAAGTCAATATTTTTTTAATGGTTAGCTGTTTTATTTTGTATTAAACGTGGAAAGGACAAGTGTTTTGGAGCTGCGCCAGCAATAGAACACATACTTGAAATAACAGATCCCAGCCCGAGTTCAGTTTCCCTTTTCAAATATGTGAAAACATGAAATACTGACTGATCTTGTTCTGTGTTTTTCTACACAGGCATTTATTCTCTTAAGATGGCAAAGCTAGGAAAATTCTATGTCCACAAATAACGTATGACATGTGGCAAGGTTAGAAGCCAGTGCACCTCTGGGAAGACATCTGAAGGACCTCAGGACACATGGGGATTCTGTCACTCAACTATAGATGTATTGCCAGGGGCTCAGGACTTTCAGATGTTCTAATAGTTTTTCAATTAAAAACTGAAAATCTAGCTTTTTGTATAAAGTATTACATCTCTTAAATGTCAACCACAAAATAATCATATTGTGCTGGCCAACCCAAATGTCACTGTAGGATATTGTTTGATTTCATCTTGACAATTAGGAATGCTTGCATTAGAAATAATCTGCCATTCTTAGAAAGCTAGTCTATAGTTGCAGTCATTCTGGTATCAAAATCCTGAAAAATTCATTTGAATGCTTTCCCATAGCACTGTTCTGTTGATGGGTAGGATACACATAGACTGAATATAAGTTCTCAAAATGGGGAGAAAAACTAATATGAATTTGATCCATGCCTTCCTTGAGAACATTCATTGAAATGACATCATTTTTGTATTTGAGTCTAAATCATTGCCTTATACAGCTAAGAACTCTTGATCTCACTCTGTACCCATGTGTCTCAGTGAATTGAGAAGATTCTCTACAAAAGATATTTTGAGCCTGGGGAACCATCAGTGGCCACCAAAAATCTGTCAGGTACAAAAAATAAATTATTTATTCATTTTTATTACTTTATTCAATTTCTAATTTTTATTGTATATTATAATGGCACACAGACAAAGGTAATTCTACTCAAAAGCAAAGAACACTGGTATATTGTCTGAAGTGGGATACCTTTTTTTTGTAAAGGAAAAGAAAATCACAGATTACAGTTTCAATATTCTAGCTGCATATAAATCAGTATCAAAGAAACAATAGGTTAATCAATATACAAAACAATTTTATATAACAAATGAAATTGCATTCACAATAATTACCCCCAGTGGGTTAATATATAAAATAGAGCAGAAAAATGTTGATTGATTGTTATGAGTTTTTGGCAGATGTAGCCTCTGAAGCATGAAACCCATTAGTATCATCTCTTGATACCTCCAATAATTGAACTGAGTCAATGTTTGTCTTACGCTAAAGGCACTTACTTTACTTACTAAATAGCACATGGCTAAAAAATTAACTTCAATGAATCAAATAATCCATATTTTTCATTTGACACTCAAATGACCAAATTCAAAAATAGTTTGCACCATATGTAGCTGATGGGGGTGTGATTTAACATTGGTGGTTATGATACTTGGATCCTGAACCAGTTAATATAACCAGCTTCTAGCTAAAATGATTGCATCATTGCATTTCTGTGTGGAGTTTTCCATTGTGAGAGTGAGTGTTACGCTGTGAAGAAATAAAATGGCATTTCTAAGGGGCTGCATTTGTTGTTAGGTAGGTGAAGCTTTAATGTTCCCGTGCAAGGAATTAAATGACATTCAAAACAAGATGAAAGATGAAAGGATTTATTGTGTAGCAAGGTTTCAATGGAAGCTTTCATTAAATATAACTTCATCAAGGAATATGAGTGGCTTGTTTTATTGCAATTAAATACCAAGCACTGTGCTTATGAATGAATGTACTAGTAGGATTGCATAAAGTAAAATATTTCAGAGAAACAGAAGTATGGCCCTTTAATACAGAATGATTTTTACATTTCTTTAAAAAATGAAAATGCAAACATATGTACCCCATTTCCTGTCAAAATAATTAGAAGAGCACAAACTCAGAGGGGAAAAAACAATAAAATAAGTTTTTGGTTCATGCCATTGTCTAACAAATTCTGAAAAAAAGCCGGATCTAACTGCTGCACTAGAAATTGAGTATGACTTTGCTTCACATTTTGAAGATAAGAGTTTGGTGCCATTTGTACTGGTTCTCATTTAGCAGTATAGTTAAGTCTAGCTGACTTTACAGCTTTTCCAAGTTCATGCTGAATCAAGAAAATAAGAAAATTTCCTCACAGGGTTGCAGTAATAATTAGATGAAAGTGACTGTATCAATGTATAACACTATTTAATAGAAAGCAAGTATACACTAAATATGAAATGCAATATTGTGAATGCAATTATTATTTCAGTTCAATCATTAAATGTATTCTCCTGAGAAGAAAAACTAATAGTTTTGCTAAAGGCTGCCAATGTGATTTGTCTGAAGGTAAGAACAGATGGCCGTCATATTTCTGGGCCTGCCCTGTCAGGAGATCTAGCGGAAATAGCTCTGCTCAGGAGCAGTCAGTTCTTTCTCTTTTGACCCCGGCAGCAGCCTGTGAAACAGTCCTCTTTTTCACCTAAGAATACGATTATGATACTTTTTTCATCTTAAAAAAAACAGTTCATTTTCATGAAAGTCCAGTGCTGAAGAAAATGTCAATAATTTGTGCGAATTTATTTCACTTTTGAAATGATTTTTGTTTCATAAAAAATAGGTGTTCTAATAAAAACTAAATCCATTAGTGGTTTGGCAAAGTTTGAGATGATGAAAATAATCATTTCCTCATGAAATGAATCTAAAAGATCCAAATGAAAAAAAAAAGTTATTGATTAAGTTTATTATTAGGCACGAATTAGTCCCCACCAGTCCCTAATTCTAAACCACATTTAGCCTGTATATAATCAACCTTAAAGTATTATTATAATTGTCGTTTGTCAAACCTGAATCATTTAAGGCTACTGACTAGGAACTTTTATTGTGTTCTTAGTAAATATTACTTATGTCCAACACCTTCAGCATTTAACAGAATAATCCAAACATATTTAGATAACCCATCTTAATAGTGGGTTTTTTGGAAACAAGGTTTTCTTCCACTGTAAGCTTCACATGCCATTCTATACTGAGTTACAACTTACATTGCAATTAGTAATAACAGCATATCACAGTATACCATGATGCTGTTCTTCATTAACCCAAACAATAGAAATCTCCATATAAATTTTCTTTTGTGAGTTAATATGAGATAAAAATGTGCAAATAGAAAATGAGAATCTTTCTGTGATATAATACATTTTTCAAAGTTTTGTGTTTCCCTGGGTCTCTTCCTTAGACTTTGTACTAGACACAGCCTTCTAACTATTAGTAGACTTTGCTGTGGAAAATTAAACTCTGAAGTTCCTAGAAAAATCTACCATATTAAAACATCTTTACTTCCAGAAGAATTTTCAATATTGAATTCACATAGCACTTAGTAATTTTGGCTCAAGGGACTAGTGATGTCTCTATGTTCTAGGAGATAAGTCACTAAAGTAGAGACTTATACATACACATAGAACAGAAGGATGCATGCTTCCTTTCAGTTGATTAATGTTTTCAACAATAATATTTAGTAATGATGAACATTTCGTCAAAACCCTGTAACAAAGTCCTTTCACCTGAGGCTACGTAGAAGTCAGAGATCTCATTTTGCAGATTTGAAGACTTGAAAACAGGAATTCCTTCCCTCATATAACTAGCATAAGCACACATGTGCTACTTTGCTTCTTTTGTTTTAGCACTGCGTGCTAGCACTTAGCAGACTGTGCCTTACATGTAAACTGTACTGGAATGTTTCTTCTTTTGTTTTAGCACTGCGTGCTAGCCCTTAGTAGACTGTGCCTTACATGTAAACTGTATGGAATGTTTCTGTAATAATCAGTTCATGGAAAGATACCATTTTTCAAACTATTTAAGAAATTCAAGAAAAATAAATGTTTCATTGCTTGAATAAGTTACAGAAAAAAGTCTTCTAAAATGTCCCTGGGTCATGAAAACAGACCCCCAAAAACAAGTGGATTCTCTGTGTGTATGTTTCTCAGCTTCCCTTTTCTCTTTCTCTGTCTGTTTTTATTTTTCTCAGTTTTATAAGTTCCTTGACAATTTCATACAATGTATTCAATCACATCTTATTTCATTTGCTATTCTAGATCTCCTCTTCAACCCTACTCACCCATCTTTGTGTCCTCATTCTTATAAACACCAGCAGTTGGTGCTTTCTGTATATTGTTAGATGCATGGCCTTCCTCTGAAATGTGCTCAACCAACTAGGGGACACATACTTAAAGAAAATCAATTCTCCTTTTTCCACCCACTAACACTTATCAATACAAAGTTTCTTAAGTTGTAGTTAAGTTGCAATGTGCATTTCTTCCATACTTGGTGAAATATTTATGATTTGAGTTTGCATAGATTTTGTGCATGCTTTCTCAAGTACTGTGACTACATAGCTGCAAATATCCTGCTCTTTCTGAAAACCATTGTTTCCTTGTCATCCACAACAATATTCAGACGGTTCTTCAGCAAAAATCCCTAAGTCTTTAGAGAAGGGAGTGTAGCATAGATATTAGTCCACAGTCTCTTATTCTTTTCACCTTTAGCCTTTGTAGTTCTCTGTGTTCTTTACCATATACACCAAGAAGCTTAAATGATGAGGATTGAAAGATACACTCATATGGGTATAATTACAAGTCATTATGTGACCTATCTTTATCCTGGGATCTACCATAAGAACTGGCCTGATGCCAGGCAGTGGTAGCACACGCCTTTAATCCTAACACTCAGGAGGCAGAGGTAGGCGGATCTCTGTGAGTTCGAGGTCAGCCTGGTCTCTAAGAGCTAGTCCCAGTACAGCTAGGGATGTTACACAAAGAAACTCTGTCTCAAGAAACAAAAATAAAAACAAACAAACAAACAAAAGAACTGGCCTGGCAATATATTCCTAATGGTTCTATTGCAGAATTAATGCCATGGAAATCAACAATCCAACAGCCACATTCTGATTGGATTCAAGATTCACTCCACAAATTGAAATGCCTACCTTGCACCAATAGCAGGGCTAAGAACTTGTGGCAAGACAGGTTTCCCTGGGGAAGAACCTATTAGTGCCTTCTTTCTAATTAGACATATCATTAAGCTAACTCCTAATGACTTGTCATTATACTTATATACTAGTGGATCCTTCTTTCCATTTTAATAGGGAGTTAATCCTAGGTACTGATTAAATGTATCTAAAGCACTGGGGAAAAAGAGCAGTTTTTTAATTCACTGAACAATGAAGAAGTGAACTACTTTCTTCACCACGTAACAAGAGTATAATGAGAGCTTTAAAATTAAATACATCAATAAATGTTCAGTAACTGAATTGTCCAGTGAAAGCATGTGTGTGCTCATATCATGAAGTTTATTAGCATTTGGCAGGACAAAATATTTTCTTTTTACTGGAAGCAAGCACAACAAAAGACCATCTGTATCTTTAAGCATTATCACAGCATATAAACTGTTTATTGGCAACATTATAACTTTATCATGCTTGGACACTTAACAGTTATCCCTGTTTTACCCCAATTTTCTTATTTTCCCCCGTTTCTGTCACTCAAATAATTAAAGTCAAAATGAAAATCATACAGCAAAGTGGGACCTGTTTTTTTTCTACAGAATATTTCGAGGAGCATGTAATTTATAAGATTAAAAGTTGTTAAGACAAAAGGGAATCAATGAGCAACAATACTCCATTATGAACTAGTAAAATAGCCACATTAGAAATGCAGAGGATTTATTTGACCAAAATAAATACATTTCACCACAATGGCATTAGAAATGAAAGTGAAGACCTAGCATAAAATTATTCTTAAGGATTTTAGGAATAGAGCCCTAAGGGATTGAGAAAAAGATGATTTTCTAATATAAAAAGCTAGACCTAAAGAACTCCTTATTGAAGCCTCTACAGGCTCCTTGTAGCACAAATATATAATTAAAATAGTTTGGGTAAGAGCTGGCTTTGAGCGAATCAGAAACACATGAATTTGAGAAAAACTCCTTTAGGCCAAATTCATTAAAGGCTTTGCAAATGCAAAACATTTGAAAAACAGGGGATATGATGCAGAATCTAAAACAGCTCTGATTTTCACTAGATTTAATTACCAAGGAGAAGGAATGCATATTTGCCCCTTTATAACATCACCCTCCACAAAATCTTTATATGATCATACCAAAAACGCCTTTAACTCATTACTGAAACATTTATACATAATAGTTTTAAAACAATCCAGCAGTGAGAAACAAAGTAAGGAAATCTCACATGAATACATTATAATACACAATGCTGATGATGGACACATTGTCATTCACATGTTTTAATGGCATAACTTCCTACAGTTGAGCAGAAGACTGACATTTGGAAAGAAGAGGAGACTGATATGACCCATGAAGTGTATGTAAGTGGAACAGAATCTTAAATTAAATTATTTGAAGACATTTTTAATAAATGAACAGTTTGCAACTTCTCACTTGTTTCATGGATTTCTTGTCTGCGCATGAGCAAGTGTGCAAGTGTGTGTGTGTGTGTGTGTGTGTGTGTGTGTGTGTATGAGGGTGTGTACACAT
>LOJH01039351.1:13864-28726 GCA_001685095.1 Ellobius talpinus | reverse complement strand
TTATAATCTTATGGAGTCCTCTGTGTGATTTTCTTTGGGACCTTGCCGGCTGTGACAGAAACCCCAAGCAGGCCCTCATGTTACAGAGACTGCTGATGATTAAAGCACAGTGGAATAGCACTGAACTCTTACAGTAAAATTAACAAGCACACAAACAAGTGCATGATTCACGAAATACTGACAAAGAAGGGAGGATATGTTACCTTGTTAGAGACTCCATCATGTAACCTTAGCATGAGTTGGTTCCCCTACTCATGCGGCCTATAACCTTTACATATGCAATTAGTGAACAATTTTGAAAGCATTTATGTTATTTCAAATGTTTGTGAATTGAGACTTTATTTTTATACTGGTCTCTTGCATCAGCTCAACCCATATTTGTAGGGAAGAAAGTAGGAAATAATGGGAATGCAGTTGGTGAAGAACCAAATCAATATCCTTGGGGTGTGTAAGCAAAGGAATCCTTTCAGTTAGAGACTAACAACCTGGAAATGGATTTCAACAGAGAGATGACCTAGGAGATTGCTCAAGCAGGTAAAAGCCCCTTCAACCAAGGCTGCTAACCTGAATTCTGTTCATGGAACCCACATGGTAGAAGGAGAACCAACTCCCACTAGCTGTCCTCTAACCTCGGAACACACACACATGCACACAAAACACATTAGTGTCATGGGAGGTGCAAGCGCTGGTGTAGTGAGACAAATAGGCAGGCGGGAGGCCCTGATCAAAGTGTGTGCATGGGGGTCTTGGGAGAGCTTATTTCAGAGGTTGGGCAGTGGTGGAGAATGACGGGAGCTAGGCTGTGGGCCTGAGGTTCTAGTGTAGATTGAATCTAATTCTGTGAGCATGTGAACGACAGGTACGACAGAATGCCAACCCCTTTAAAATATGTGTATTGGAAACCGACCTACAGGAAGGCCTGGCTGAAGAGTAGAGACAAAGACTCTCATGGTGATGACTCTTGCCAGCCACACAGCTTCCATTTGTTTGACATCAGTTGTCAAGCACCACTGTATTCTCTAATCAGTGTGGCTTTCTACACTGTCTCTCAGTTATATGAATAACTTGTGTGCTAACCCTGATCATTCAGAAGCTAAAAGCTGAGCAAAGTTTCAGACTCCAGTATTTACTCAAACAGACTGGCTAACCAGTCAATACTCTGATTGTCACCAGGCCACAGGTTTCTTGCTTGGAGAAGAGGCTCAAAGGTGGTGGTACTAGTCACCTCTGTTGTTCAATTTGGCTCAGTCTCAAAAATGTAGTTCTCCAAAGACTAGAATTGCTTTTACTGTACAGATTTCTGCCCAGAAGGTGCCTACCAGAGGCCTGCAAAAGAAGACAAAGGAAAGAATAGTTCGCTAAGAGCAAAGGCTGGGACAGAAAGTGGGTCTGGAGTGTGGTGGAGTTCTTCATCAAGTGTCACCTCTGTATACTACATTAGCACCCCAGTGTGTGCAAGGGGCACAGTAAGCAAACCACTGAAATGGCCTCCATGATTAGGGGGAAGGTGGCTTTTTTGTGGACAAGCGACGACATCCAGAGACATCTGGGAGAGTCCAGAACAGAGAGAATTAATATAATAAGATAAAACAGGAACTAACATGATGAAATATGACAATAAAAAGAAATAGAAGGAAAAGAACCCAATAAAAGGCACAAGAAATAGATACAGACTCAGACACACTCATTCATACACTGAGGAGTCACATAAAAATAATAAACTGGAAGCCATATATAGACAGTGAAAAATAGGTGATAAAATAAAAAAGAAAGGAGGGTGAAAAAACAGGAAAAATATAAATAAATCTAAAAAAGATATTTTTTTTCAAAAGAGCCCTGATACAGCATTATGAGACAAGGAAGCTCTAACAATGCCATATGAATTCATTTTCTGCTGTCATCAGGGTAACTGTGGCCTCATAGAATGACTCAGGCAATGTAACTTTTTCTATTTTGTGGAATAATTTGAGAAGTAATAGCATTGACTCTTCTTTGGAAGTCTAGTAGAATTCTGTGCTAAAACCACTTGGCCATGGACTTTCTTTGACTGGGAGACTTTTATTATTGCTTCTATTTCACTAAGGGTTATAGATAGGTCTATTTAACTTGCTCATCTGGTCTTAATTTAACTTTGGTAAGTGGTTTGTGTCAAAAATTATTAATTTCTTTTAGGTTTTTCAATTAGGGGGAGTGCTGGTTTTTAAAGTATGTCCTTATGACTGTATGTCCTCAGTGTGTTACATCCCCCTTTTCATCACTAATTTTGTTAATCTGGATCTTCTTTCTCTGCCTTCTGGTCACTTTGACTAAGGGTTTGTAAATCTTTTTATTTTCTCTGAGAACCAACTCTTAGTTTAAATGATTTTTTTATAATGATTGTTTGTTTGTATGTTGATTTCAGCCCTGAGTTTGATTATTTCTTGCTATCTACTCCTTTGAGTGTGGTTTCTTCTTTTTGTTCAAAAACCTCTGTTTCCAACCTATGCATCGTGACCCCTTTTGGGGGCGTCTTAGTTAGGGTTTGTTTATTGCTGTCAAGAGACACCACATCCGTGACAACTCCTATAAATGAAAACATTTAATTGAGGTGGTGGTTTACAGTTTCAGAGGTTCCGTTCATTATTATCATGATGAACATTATTATTATTATTATCATTATTAGCATGGCATTATTAGCATGGCAGTGTGCAGGCAGATGTGGAACTGGCTATGTCTTGACCAGAAGGCAGCAGGAAGTTGACTGATTGTCACACTGAGTAAAGCTTACAAAAAAGACCTCAAACCCCACTCTCACAGTGACACATTTCCTCCAACAAGGCCACACCTCCTAATAGGTGCCACTCCTTTCAAACCACCACAGGGGTGACGGACCAGCCTTTCACAGGAGTTGCCTGAGACCATTGGAACATGCAGATATTTACATTACCGTTTGTTAATAGTAGCAAGACAATAGCTATGAAGCTGTAACAAAAATAATGTTATGATTGGGGGTTGCTACATGAGGAACTGTATTAAATGGTCACAGTATTAGAAAGGCTGAGAGCCACTGTTGAGAGCTTTCAGGTGTGCTATTAAATTGCTAGATGAAATCTCTCCAATTATTTTTTGTGTAGGCACTCAGTGCTTAGAACTTGCTTCTTAAAACCATCTTTATTCTGTCCCATGAGTTTGGGTATGTTGTGTACTCATTTTCATTCAATTCTAGTAAGTTTTCATTTGTCTGGACCCATTTTTTCATTCAGTAGAGAGTTGTTCAATTTCTATGAGTTTGTAAGCTTCTTTTACTGTGGCTGTTGATATCTAGCTTTGATGGGGGGAGGCAGGATACAGGGTGGTATTTCAATTTTCTTGTTATCTGTTGAGACTTATTTTGTGTTCTAAGAAAGGGTTCAATTTTGGAGAAAGTTCCATGAGGTACCAAGAAGAGGGTATATTCCTTTGTGTTTGGGTGAAATGTTCTGTAAATATCTGTTAGATACATTTGGTTTATAATGCCAGTTAACCCCATTTCTCTGTTTAGTTGTCTCTGACTCAACTGTCTGTTGGTGAGAGTTGGGGATTGAAATCTCTCATGATTAGTGTGTGAGGGTAACCAAGTGATTTATGATATAATAGTATCTCTTTTACAAATTTGGCTGCACTTGTGTTTGGTGCCCAAATGTTAGGAATTAAAACGTTATCTTGGTATAGTTTCCCTTGGTTAGTATGTAGTGTCCGTCCACACCTCTGCTCATTAGTTTTGGTTTGAAGTCTGATTTATGTCAGATAATAAAATGGCTTCACCAGATTGTTTCTTAGGCCCATATGCTCGGAATATCTTTTCCTATTCTTCTATCCTGTGGTGATATCTATCTTGGTTGATAAGGTGTGTTTTTTAGATGTAGCAGAAAGATGGATCCTGTTTTTGCATCCTTTTTCTTTGTGCCTTTTTATTGGGGAATTGTAACCATTGATGTTGAGAGCTATTAATGAGCAATATTTATTGATTCCTGTTATTTTGTTGTCATGGGGTGTTTGTATATGTGTTTCCCTTCTTTTGATGTGTGGGTCTAGGATTATTTATTCCTTGTGTTTTCTTGGATGTGGTTAAGCTTTATAGGTTGATGTTTTCCTCCTAACACCTTCTGTAGGGTTGGATTTGTAGAAAAATAGTGCTTAAATTTGGTTTTATAATGGAATGTCTTATTGATCTCTTGTGAATGATAGTTTTCCTGGGTATAGCTTAGGTTGGCACCTGTGGTCTCTTTAGAGTTTGTGAAACACCTGTCCAGGCCCTTCTGGTTTCAGAGTTTCCATTGAGAACTCAGGTGCTATTCTAATAGTTCTGCCTTTACATGTTACTTGGTTTTTCTTCCCTTGCCTCTTTTAATATTCTTTCTTTTTTTTCTTTATGTTTAGTGCTTTGATTATTATTTGTTGTGGAGAATTTCTTTTCTGGTCCAGTGTATTTGGTGTTTCTGTATGTTTCTTGTACCTTGATAGGCATCTTCTTCTTTAGGTTAGGGAAATTTCATCCTATAATTTTGTTGAAAATATTTTCTGTGTCTTTGATCTGAGTTTCTTTGCTTACCTCTATTTATACTATTTTTAAAGTTGATCTTTTTGTAGTGTCTAGGATTTCCTCTGTCGTTTATCTCTCTCTCTATATATATATACATGTGCGTGTGTATACATATGACAATTATATAAAATTTGTCACATTGTCATATACATGTATATGTCATATGTCATACGTGCATATGACAATGTGACAAATTATATATATATATGTATATATATAATTTTCTTTGATTGAGCTATCCATTTCTTCTATCCTGTCTTCAATGACTGAGAGTCTCTCTTCAGTCTCATATTCTGTTGGTAAGACTTACCTATGAGGCTCCTGTTTAAGTTCCTAAATTTTTCATTTACAGATATCACTCAGTTTTGGTTTTGTTTATTTATTTTATTTCCATGTTTAGATCTTGTACTGTTTTATTCATTTCCTTCCACTGTTTATTCATTTTTTAAGGACATCCATCATATCCATAAAGGCTATTTTAAGTTCTTTGTCTTGTGCTTAAGCTATGTTGCAATACTCAGGGTCTGCTGTAGTAAGGTGCTGGGCTCTAGTGGAGATGTATTGTCCTACTGCTTTGTTTCACACTAGAGTCTAAGCATCTGGGTTTGGGATGATTGTAATTCTAGATGATATCTGGTCTTGTCTTTGTTGGGTGGGTGTTTTGTTCCTTGGTTTATGTTGCCCTTTTTGGTTCTTAGCAGGATGCAGTGGCTGTGTGTTACCTGGCAAGAAAATCTTATGGTATCCTGCCCAGTATAGTCACTAGAGGGTCTAGATAAAATGTGGTTTTAGGTACTGGGAGCTGACACTTAGAAATGGGGATGAACTGGGAGTTGTGAGGGAGACTGAATTTGGAGGAGAGGAGGGAGAAGGGAAGATCTTCAATTAGCTTATGTGTTTCCTTCCAAGTTCTCCAACTCTTAAATTCAACTCTTGATGTGATTTGACTCCGTATCATTGACTTTGTTCTATTATAAAAGAATTTAATGTACAACCACGTAACCTTTGGATTAACAACTTTGGCAGACATTTCATTCTGTCAATTTGGAAACTGAATAATGTTTTAATTCACCATGCATCTGGTGAGTCACTAGTATTCCATGATGGTATTATAGGAAAGCCCAGTTCTGAAGAACTACAGTGTTTCTGTAGGAAGGTGGCACCACTGTCCTGGTTGTCACACTGTCCTGGTTGTCACTTTCCTCCTAGGTAGTCAGGTGCCACACCCCTTTGCTTCTAGGCAAGGCCACAATGCCCAGTTCCGCTTCAGAGAATCTGGGACTGGAAGGGGTTTTACTTTCTTCTTTCCAACTGTTTGATTTCTGCAGAAAACACATGTGTCTTTTATAAAGGAGAAAAATATTTTAAAATAGAGATCCTCAGACTTCAAATTTACATGTGATATAGTATGTCATTTGGCTATAAATATGGCTCATTATCAAAGAAAGATGTTGCCATATAATATGGACTAAGGACTAAGAAAAAAGACGTGTGTGTTTCGTGTGATTGCAATGCTAGAACTAATGTCAGTGGCTGGTGTTCCTTACGCTGCTGTGAGTGCTACTGCCTGGAACCTAAATGCTCTGATGTTCCTTTAAAAAGTCGGTTTATCTTTTGGACTGTTCACATAGCTCTTCCTATTTTTCCCTATAACTAAACCTTATTAGATTGGCTACATTTGTTAATTGTGTAGCAATTTCTATTGGTACTCACAGCCTCTGCTCCTTTATACCTCTTGTGAAATTTCCTTGTGGTTGAGTGTCTAGAATTACACAAATGATTTTTCCTTTATAAGATATATTCAGTAGAAAATAAATAGTAAATTCTACTTAAATATATAATAAAATGCATCCCACTAGTTGCATATTTAATTATTGTTATATCAGCTGATTATTATTATTTTTCTAATATAGACATTGAGCGGAAATGACATCTAGTAGGAATCAACTCACTGAAGTGCAGTGAAGAAATAAGTAAGGTCTGTCACCAGTGTCACCTAGAGTCACCTAGGGTAGATAAGGCAGATTCTTTCTCATTTCCCCCCATGCTGCTCTGCATGTGCATCTTACCAGGGGACAGTAGGGTCTTAATTCAGGTGTATAGGAGTCATGGAGTTTTTTTATACATAATGTATACTAAAAATAACAAAAAAATCCTTGCAGGCAAACTATAACAATATATACTTTGGTTTTGTCCAATGTAACATTCACATTAGTATGCTTGCTGCTTCAAATGCCCTTTAAGAGTAAATGAAGTTCCCCAAATGAGTGTACTTCTAGGCATACAAGGGAAGGATAGCCTTTGCTGTACTAATGCCAAGTGGGCAATGACTGTCAATACAGTGCACACACGGGTAGTCCACAGTGACTGATTTGGCCAGGAAAGAACCCATTATACATGTTTACAGATGGGCTGGGTGGATGGACGGAGACTGCTTTCAAATTAGAGTACAAAATTAGGCAGCTAACAATGTCTCAGAAGCCTGGTCTTCAACTGAAAATGACCTTGAAAAATAAAACTACCAAATAAGAAAGAGACCAAGGAAACAGAGTGAAATCAGTAAAAATAGACCCTTAGAATGGTCTGCTGGAAGGTTTGAAAAACTTGGCTGAGGATTAGGTTGACATTAACTAAGAAAGAGCTGTGTAAATTTGTCAGGGAGGAATGATGCGGGAGGTAACAGTATACAGGGGTCCCCACATTATTTCTGGGAAAGTCAGTCGTGGTTTATTCTTAGAATATAGGTGATTGAATTGTGCTCCTTTATCCTAAAGAATAAGAATGTAGCACCCAGGAAGCATGGGGTGTGGGGGAGAGATGGACTTGGACCAACTCATTATGTAAGATACTATGAATAGTGTGTGTTAGCCTATATGACAAAACCTGTCACTTGTCTTTCTTGTAAGTGGAGATCAGTTGGGAAATGTACTCACTAAGAAGACTATTGTAACATCCTAGGCTGTCTTGCCATGATCCACAAAACAGAAAGAAGGAAGCAGAACAAAAGGATGGGAAAGAGGAAACCTCCTCAGCCAGTTTTCCCCAGGCTAGCCTTCTGTATGCTCTCCCTGCAGGTCGGGGGTTTCCAGCAGGTAACTGGGCTGTTTAGCCCTCAGCATCCCTTTCTTCTCTGCCTTTTATCAGCATGTTTTTTTTTTAACTCCCTTAATCCTTTCCTAAGCAGCATATGGTGACTAGAAATTGGTTCATCCCACTATATTTTGTTAGGGTCCTGTTCTGTTGCTTCTTTCCAAGTTAGTGTTATTGGTGCCCACTGAATTCTTCAACCTCTTTGGTCCTTGTAGATCTACAACACTCTCCTCGCTGCTCCTTTCCTGTCTTCCTTGGCTTCTCTTTTGATTCAGCCATGGGCACCGCTGACATTTGGGCTCCAGAACACTGCTCCTCCAGTTTTATCCAACCTCAGAGAATTCATCTGCCCCATTAGCTCTGCACCCATCATTCTGGGTATACAGTTTTTAATGATATAATTTAAATCTTACAAGAACATTTCAAAAATGCATATAATTTCCGTTAGAGTCAGCAGCTGCTTATCCTCTGAAGATGGGCAACTAAACCACACTCCTTTGTTCTACATCAATCAGCATGCAAACCAGAGCAAGGACACACAGCTTCAGTACAGTTTTCCACTGCAGGGAAATTTGTGGAGTACAATTATGTAATCCACAGTCCACATCAACAAATACCATCCATGGTCCCTGCGATGTTCTCTACAGCTATTTTCTCCCTGCTGATGATCACTGCTGCGTGTAGGGCACTGACTTCTCTCCAGGCCATCTGTCCCATCACACCGTCTTCCAAGTAAACATTTTGTACTGATGCCACCTCAAATTAGCAATGTCGAAAGTGACTCATAATTTCCCCACAAAAGAAGTCCTCAGCCATCCCTGTGTCTTATTCCTTTTAGTGGTGTTACAACTCTCCCCGCTATGCGGATTTGATGCCATGAATCATCTTTGATTCTTTGTACCCAATTAGCCATGAAGATGTTCTAAGCTCTTTCTGTGAAATGTCCCTTCTCTATATTCTGCAGGAGCCTCTGTGCATTAATGCTTATTACATCCACGTGAAGCAATACTTCCCAGTTATCCTTATCTATAAAGAGCTCGGAAAGATCTTCCCAATACTTCCCAATACTACCAGAGAAACAGGTAGAAATCCTGGTCTAGATAGCACTGAATACTGGGCCTGCCAACTATCTGTAGTAATTCAAATGTCTCTTCCTACATAGAACTCTAAACACTCTTCCCACACCCACTAAGGAAATGGTAGCAAGGATTTTAGGTATTCTGTTAGGGTGCTGAACACATGAGAACTGTCTGCAGCTCATGTTTGAAGAGAATGTGGGTCTAACTGGTAGCTAGCCTTCTTCCCAACTCTACTGCAGGGGGAAACAATGCCTCTCTCCAGATCAAACCTCCTTTTGATGCCACAACTTGGTTACTATAAGGAGTAGTCATTCTAAATCACCCCCTCTCCTCATTTCTCTCTCTCTCTTTCTATCTCTTTCTTTCTAATTTCCTTTCTTTCTTTGCCTTTCCCCCTTCTGTATGCACTTGAAATTTTTGTGAAGATAGGATCTCACACTGTAGCCCTGGTTGATCTGAAG
This sequence comes from Ellobius talpinus, assembly GCA_001685095.1. Classification (NCBI taxonomy): domain Eukaryota; kingdom Metazoa; phylum Chordata; class Mammalia; order Rodentia; family Cricetidae; genus Ellobius; species Ellobius talpinus. Next base: position 19,535 of record LOJH01039351.1, on the reverse strand, counting down.
TCATGGCAGTTCTTGTGCCTTAGGCTACAAAGTATGGGTGTTACAAGAGTGAGCCACTGTGCCCAGCCCATGAGTATTATAGAGGTGAGCCACTGTGCCCAGATTAATCTTTCTTGAAAATACTCTCACTTTCTTTAAGATCATTTCCCATGCCCTGTGTGCTGAGAAGAACTAACAAATCAGAACCAAGACTACTATCCTGTCAAAGTCTTTGTTCTAAGGTTGGCCTGGCTTGCATCTGGGAACTTGGTTTTCAGGATCACAATTCTCTTATCAGAATGGCTCCAGGTGCCAAAGCTAATCACACAACACACATGGTCTATGCCAAAAACCTGTTTTTCTTCTGGAAGTATAAAACGCTGGTGCATGCAGACTGGAATTGGATGTGACCAGTGCCCAATAAAAACCCTGGGCTTGCATTTCTAATAAGCTTCCTCTGTAGAGATGCTTTACCCCTTGTCTGGGATAACAGTCCAGGTGGCTGCACCTGGTATCCTTTGGGCTTCAGCCCATGCACCTGTTCTCAATGCTCATTTTGCTTTATATCCTTCTGAGATAATAAATCAGTTATATGCAGAATCTAGATAAACAGCTGTGAGTCTTCCTAGAAAAGCATCAGACTCAAGGGGCACTGGAGGTACCTGATCCAGCTTAATCTTCTCCATAAGAAAGAGGAGAGAAAGAAGTGTATTAAAAATGACTGTAATCTGTGCTCAAACCCACATGGATGAGTGCCTTTTGCTTAGAGCCTGAGTCTGCTTCCTACTTCCTACCATGGAATCTGGGTGAACTGTGTCTCTGTTGGAAATGGTGCTGCTTGGCTTTGGAGGCTAGAAGATGAAAAGGATTGCACATTCCTCATGATCCACTTTGCCTTGTGTTCATTCTCAGAACTTGGTCACCACTGAGGAAGCACAAGCAAGCACACAGAAAGGGCCTGTGCGGTCATTCCAGCCAGGAGCCTGCAGCAGATTCCAGCAGAAACCTACTACCAACCACAACGAGAAAATATTCCCAGTCCCTAACCCTCAAGGCCCCCTCAGTTTTCAGGTCATCCCTGTTGATGCCCTAGACATTGTGTTAAGAGGTGCTGTCTTTGCTGCAACTTCTCTGAATTCCTGCCCCAAAGAATCTAGAGGTGTTGTAGGTGTTGGACAATGGCCACTGCGTTATGCAACCAGGGGTGGATGACTTGTTATGCAGCAACAGGGCTGGTAATGTCCCCTAATGGACATCTAAAAATATTTAACTAGAGTGAGCGGTATATGCTTAGCATCAAGATCCCAGAGAAGAGTAGCATTGACATGGGGTATTCTCTATCACGGTCCATCTCTGGCAGGTACGCTGGCTCACCTGATGCTCTCTCCTTGTTGTCATTAGTGGCTAATATAAACTCACCACACGTTTCCTTTCTAATCTTGGAGATGGCCTGACTCCCTTCCCACTCTCATGGGTACTGTAGATGCCACAGAAGCCTCTGTGACTCACGTCTGTCTACTCCAGTACTCAGCTCTGCTGTCTTCATCAATACATCCTCCCCACGACTGCAGGTACTTCCAGCTCTTGGCCTCACCACGATACCCAAAGCGGCTCTGGATGGGTGACCCTTAGAGCCCCTTTCTGCCTGGTTAGCCAAAGGAAGTGAAAGGCAGTGTGAGAGGTCACCAATTTAAAGAGTTCCCAACTGGATTGGGGCCAGGAGACCTCTATGTTTTTCTGTTTTTATTATAATTTCTCTACTACACTTTTTTTTGTTTTGTTCAGAGCAAAGGAACCCTTCATGGTTAAAGAGCAGGCAGGAATGGAAAAAAAAAACAGACTTTTTCTGCTGTCCTGACTTTCTTCTCTTTCAGTTTTTCTTCCTAGGGTTCTTTGGACTCTATCTTCTCTCCTCAACTCTTCTGTAAGCCATCAAAGTAAAGGATGTTTTCTGTGTATATTTAAGGGAACCCCGTGAACTGCTGTTCGGACTCCTCAAACCTATTCATTTACAACAAAGCTAATATCTTGCTGGGGAAAAATATCTTGTTTTGCATGTTTCAAGCCAGCATTACTTTGTTCTTTGACTGGTATTGCTCTGAAACGCATTTTATACTCCCTTTGAGCAAATAAATGGTTCCATACACTGAGGGGAAACACATTAATGATTTTTAAATCATCTCCCCCTGTTTATTGATCTGCGGGCACTCCAGATTGCTTGCTTGTTCAGAACTCCCACTACCCCAGCTTTGCCTTTGGGTCTGAGCTGCAGTCACGGTGGGTTATCTGCATTTTTTATGTTCCATGTCAAGGCTTTTGTATTATACTTTGAAAGGGCTCCTCACTTTACTAACCAATAAGGAATTTAATCTTCCCAGTTCCTGATCATTTGTTTTTGTTCCTGAATGCCTGTGTTGTTCACATGTTCTGCGTTTGGATCTTTCTGACACCCAGGCATCTACCTGGCCACCAGTTCATCTGCCATTTGCCTTCACTCCCATTTTCTAGTGTGTGCTCTGTTGTCATGGTTCTGACTCATTTCCTTGGTCCAAGGGCCTCAGTGTTCTCATGATGCGTGGGAAATTATGTCAAGATGCTTTTAGCAAGATGTACGAAATCTAGCTTAAACTGAATCGGGCAGTGAAGGCAATCAATTGGCTCAAAATTTTGAAACATTTGAAAGGATCAATACAACAATGTGTCCTGTTTCCTGCAGACTCTCCGATGTGCTAGTTACAAGTGTTGGCTTCTGGGGCTGGAGAGACCCTGAGTTTAATCCCCAGTACTGAAAGTAAACAAAAAGAAAACCAACTTGATCTCATGATATACTGGCTGGAAGGAAGCTTCCAGTCACAATCTGGTCTTGAAGCATCCTCATTCAGGTTGGCAAGGTCCCTAATGATTTGTGCTAATCTTTGAAGACCTGCTGACTTGAGAATGGGGTGAAAATACACCAATTTTCTTAGGTAAATTAGAGTCTGCCCCTACTTCTGGACTGAGGTCATCCTGTTTCACACTGTTACCTCCACACTGGGAAAGAGAGCTCGGCAAGAGCTGGGCTGAGCTCTCAATATTTTGTGGGAAAGATTAAGCTTTCTTTAAGTTCTCTTTAGTTTTCTGACCTAGCTCTGGTCACTTGAAATGGGCAACAACAGGGGTACTTATGCCATGGAAGCTGGGTACTGTTATGCGCTGGGTCATTTGTTCAACTGGCAGGCATGTTGTAATGCATGTATACAGGCAACAATCTTTTTAACTGGTGTCTCTGACTTTGGAATCCCACACATCATTGCACTTGTTGATTTTAAACAATGGTTCTACTGAGATATAGTTCACATGCCGCCGAACTCACGCCCTTTGAGCGTTTGGCTTGTTTCACTTTGAGGAATGTTTTCACCCATGCCATAGTGTCCATCAGTGTTTTATTTCTCTTGGTACCAAACAATATCTGTTATCCATCCATCAAGAGATGCCATGTGAGTTACTGACACCCAATTCCAATCACCGTTCTTCTTTTATTATGAATTTTTTAATAAATCTTTTTACATTTTACATAGTTGTCCAGTTCCCACTCCCTTCTTTCGTACTACTCTACCCCACCCCCATCCACTCCACAGAAAGGGTCAGGCTTCCCGTGAGGAGTCAACAAAGTCTGACACTTCGCTTTGAGGCAAGACCAAGGCCCTCTCTCCTCTATCTAGGCTGAGCAAGGTATCCCTCCAAAAAGAATGTACTCCTAGACACCAGTTCAAGCACTAATGATAAATCCTGGTTCCACTGCCAGTGGTCCCACAGGCTGCCCAAGCCTCACAACTGTCTCCCACATTCAGTGGGCTTAGTTTGGTCCTATGGTTACCCCACTATCAGTCCAGAGTCAGTGAACTTTCACTAGCTCAGGTCAGGTGTTTTTGTGGGTATCACCATCATGGTCCTGACCCCTTTGCTCATACTATTGCTCCTTTCTCTCTTGGGCTGGTCTCAACTGAAGAATGGATAAAGAAAATGTGATACATTTTATAAAATGAAGTACTACTCAGTGGTTAAAAAACCAAACCAAAACAAAACAAAACAAAACAAAACAAAACAACAAAAACAATGACATCTTGAAATTTGCATACAAATAGATGGTACTAGAAAAAAACATCCTGAGGTAACCCAGAACCAGATAGACAAACATGGTATGTACTCACTCATAGTGGATATTAGGCGTAAAGCAAAGGATAACCAGCCTATAGTCTACAATCCCAGAGAAGCTAGGTAACAAGGAGAACCCTAAGAAAGACATACATGGATCCCCCTGAGAAGGAGAAACAGACAAGACCTCCTGAGAAAATTAGGTGGAGGGAGAAGGAAGCGTGGAAGAGGAGGGGGAGGGGAGAAGGGGCGGGAGGAGGAGAACATGAGGGAATGGGATACTCAAGGGGAAAGAACAGTGAGGGAGAGAAAGGAAAGAGAAATCTTGATTGAGGGAGCCATTAAAAGACTAGCGAGAAACATGGCACTAGAAAAATTCCCAGGAATCCAAAAGGATGACCCCAGCGAAGACTCTAAGCAACAGTGGAGGGGACGCCTAAACTGGCCTTCCTTTGTAATCAGATTGATGACTATCTTAATTGTCATCATCAACCAGCAACTGATGGAAGCAGATGCAGAGATCTACAGCAAAGCGCTGAACTGAGCTACCAACTACAGTTCTTAAATCCATTCTTTAGATCACCAAATGCAGCAATCTGGAGAGAAAGCTCTGCACCTCACTTGGGCTAAACAATAGAGCTGTCCCTGGTTGGTGGTGTGAATGCGGGTGAGCTAGACCAAGGGTGTGAGAATAGGAGAACTGGCTTGCTTCCTGGCTGTCTGCTGCATTGAGTGAGCTAGCCAAAGCAGTGCTGAAAAGCTCTCCCCAGTGGTGGCAATGAGGGAAAGCTAGCAGCTGACTATCCCAGCTACCACCCCGTCCCAGAACCAGGCAGCCCACCCCCAAACCACGTTACCTATGAACTGCTAGAGCATGTAAAGGAGCTGGGTCTGCCAGATCCAAAGTTACAGGATCTCCATGACACAAGGCAACAACAGGATATCCAAGAGGAGTTCCAGTGAAGACCCATTATCTGGTGCCAGAAACCAAAGGCCTTGAAACTGACCCATGAGTCATTTCAATGAACACTTGCAAGTAAAGGTATATGGACTAAAGGGTAAACTGTGTGACTCACTGGGACACGCTACAGCTTCCATGCCAAGATTTTTGTTGTTGTTGTTGTTTTCACTTTTAAATTTTGTTTGGAGGGTAGGCTACAAGGGCAGAGGGCAGAAGCAGGGGAACAGAGAGATGAATCCACAAAGAATCAATAAAAAGGTTTTTTTAATCCAGTATTTTCTGTCTCTAGTCTTTTAATACCTATACTGCTAGAATTATTTCTCTAAGATATACCACTTTGACTTGTCATTTACCTCAGAAAAATACGTCGCCCTCTCTGCCTATGAGATGCCAAAGGGACACACAGCCCTTGCATTTGAAACTCTCTTTAGTTTGACCCCAGTAAGGAAAGGAATGGGAAAATTCTGCTTCCTATGAATGGACAGTTTGGGTCAATAATACAAAATGTCATTTATAGTACTTGTATGTGACTGATGGACCATGTATCCCTCCATTCCTCCAATTAGCCTTCAGTCCATCCATCCATCCATCCATCCA
>LOJH01039351.1:0-13737 GCA_001685095.1 Ellobius talpinus | reverse complement strand
AACCAACCAACCAACCAACCAACCAACCAACCAACTAACCAACCAACCAACCAATCAACCAACCAACCAACCGGTATGGTCAGAAAGTCCCTCCACCCTGAGAATAGCACCCAGTGGCAAAAGCCAAAGTCCAAACCATGTAGAACAGCATCATGGATATATCGTATGGCTCTATGATGTCATAGTTTATGCTTTTGGAAAAACACTGGGGCTTGAGTCAGACAAATCTGGTTTGTAACCAGCCTCATCCGCTTAGCACTGACTTCCTTTACCCTCTCTCCTGGGGCTTTAAGAAAGTCTTTATTTATGTGTAAAATGGGAGTAAGCATCAAACCCCAGTATCCCATTATTGGATCAGAAGACATCCACCCTAAAGTACTGTGCTCGGTATGTAACAGGCACTCAACAGGTAAGTGGACACTGTGGTTGAAGATATGGTTAAAATGTCAATATGAAAAGAAATCTAAGGTTAGAGTATCTTTGGTGTTTTAATTGTTTCCTAGTTTGAGTGGTTCCATTTTCATCTTGCTCTGGTGGTTTATAATTAGAACTGATTTAAAGCAGAGGTCAGGTGATCAGTTTTTATCAGGCTTTATGTTGTGGATCTGTCATCACTCTTGGTATGGTCGGAAAGAACCAGTGCTTTCTTGGAAAATGGTCAACGATAGCATCATATTTTATCACTAGAAATATTTTTAATGAAGTGGCCTAAAGATAAGCTTCTTAAACTATATTGGGCTGATTTGAGTCAAATTTCTCATAGGAATAAACCTTGGAGATTGGCATTTTACCATTGTGGGAAGCATGATTTAATAATTATTAAAGATTTAACACAAGATACTGTTCTTCAGAATAATCCTGACTTGTCAATAAAAGATATTGAAACTAGTTAATCCTAATTACTTTTTTTTCTTTAGATTATCATAATGCTTAAATTGGCCTCCATGCTTGTACTTAGTTTAGAAAATTTGTACGTGCATAATAAAGTCCATTTTCACAGTCTTATAAATCAAACTACTGTGATCTAGATTCTTCTTTCAGGGTTTGAACTACTTATAATTGCCTAGCTAGTGTTTGGTTGTTCTTCATTGAGACATTTGGTAAAACCAAATTAATTAGCAGTTGAAAATTCACCTTTAGTCATAAGAGCCAATTTTTGGAGCTTGATCCTTTGAACGTATGGGTCAGCCACTGAATATTATTTCTTTTTTCTCTTCGTAGGCTTGTCGGCCTCAAGATGAGTACTCCATAGTCTACAGGAAGTGCCGTTCACAGTTCACAGACCTGAATGGCTCCAAAAGATTTGGCATCAACACATGGCATGATGAGAGTGGGATTTATGCCAATTCAGAGGCAAAACAAAAACTCTATTCATTGGTTGACAATCCTATTGTCCCTCGTTAAAAGGCAATATATATGCCATCAGACTCTCAAGCTAATGAAAAATAACAATTGTAGCAGCTAATAATTTCCTTTAATAAACACAAAGTCTTTCAATCTAAGGAAACGTTTATATTCATATTCTCATGAGCAATCCTATATTTCCCCAAATTTAGTATGTGTACCACTAAAGTGAGGTACACTATTCCAGAATATATTTATGACTGCTTTCTTTGTTGTATGGACTATGCTTTTCTTTCATTGCTATAAAAATGGTTAGAACTAGCACTATCCAACTTGTGATTGTTTAGCATGTAGCTTATTTTACTTAGATTTATTACTTTTATTTATTTTTTGTTTTTATACCCCTACCACAGTTTCTCCTCCCCTCCGCCCTTCCCAGTTCCTCTCCCCACCTCCTCCCCCTCCTGTTTATCTTCATAAAGGGACTCTTCTCCCATAAATATCAGCCAACATGGTATATCACCTTGCAGTGAGACTAGGTACCTCCTCTCCTATTAAGGCTGAACGAGACAATCTAGTAGGACAAATGGATCCCAAAAGTAGGTAATGGAGTCACAGACAGCCCTTGCTCCCACAGTTAGGAGTCCTACAGGAAGACCAAGCCACACAACTGTAACATACATACAGAGGGCTTAGGTCAGTCTCATGCAGGCTCCCTGGTTGTCGGTTCTGTCTCTGTGAGACCTGTGAGCCCAGATTAGTTGATTTGGTGGGTTTGAGGGCAATCTGGCTGTGACATATGTCACCCCATTGATCACCAGAGTTTATTCAGCTGATCTGGCTAGCGAGAAATGTGTCCCCTTCCCCCCTTACTGCCACATGTGTGCATCCCTCCTGAAGCTGCAAGCTCTATCGAAGAGAATAAAGAGGAGGACAGGTCTTGTCGAGTGTGGACACATAGGTGCTCTCCCCCACTAGAGCCTCCAAGCAAGCTATTTTTTTTAAAGTAAGCCAATTTTATTTTATCTTGGTGGTTCTGAAGATTGCATGCAGGGCCTTGCACATGCTAGGCAAACAGTCTACTACCGAGAGTCATTCCTAACCAATTTCTTCCCACTTAAAAAACTGTAGTGAAAACACGGTAGTTGTTGATATTTATGCCATATAATATGTTTCAATACAAGTATACTATGTTCAGCCCTGTGTGGCAATACATGCCGATGGTCCTAGCACTCAGGACTGAAGCACAAGGATCCAGTATTGAAGGTCAGGCTAGGCTACATCGCAAATCCTTGTCTCAAAAAGCCAAAACCAAAACAAACCAATAAAACAAATAATACCAAAAATCAAATATATAATGTATAATATTCAAGTTGAATAACTTGTTTTCTTTAAAGATTTATCATTTCTTTGTGTTGGGGCATTCAAAGTTCTGTGCTCTAGCTATTTTGAAGTATACAATTAATTATTGGAACAAAATTTACCTGATTGTGCTATAGAACACTGAAGCAGGCTCCTCCCTTCCAGCTGCTCTTATTTTCTGTTCTCTGTCTGTCCCACTTCTCAGCCCCCTCCTATCCAGGTGACCACTATTCTCCTCTCCACCTTCAAGATAAGTTTTAAGTGTGTAAAAATGTAGGTTAAAGACAGAGAATTAAAGTTTGTACATCATTGATCCTACAGTGATGTTGCATGTGTGTGTGTGTGTGTGTGTGTGTGTGTGTGTGTGTGTGTGTGTAGCCCACAGGCTTTGATTTTTACATGGTAGCTAGTTGCACCCCATTTACCCAAGGTAAGATCTTTTTGAGTCTGTAAGATAGAAGGGATTAGACAGTGAGACCTTTGGAGGTTGTTGGGAAATCCAATCATGTAAAATTAGATTAAAAAAAATCTTTGGATTGTCTTGATCTAACCTCCCATAGATTAGGTCCTTTATAGTACCAGCAACCTTGGGCTGCAAGACAAAGTGGCTTACACAATAGAAGTACTTTTTTCTTTTCAGTTTTAGAGGCTGAAAAAGCCCCAAATCAAGTTTCTGACAGGCTTTGTTTACAAGGACTCATTTCTGGTGCTTTGCTGTGTCTTCTTATGTGGGAGAAGGATGGGCTTGCTCTCTTCTTACAAGATCACGTATAGTTGGGATAGATTCTACCCTTATATGACCTCATTTAACCATAATTACCTCCTAAAGTCTGTATCTCTCTAACAGTCATGCCTGAAGCTTAGGGTTCTGCATATGAATTTGGGCAGGGCATAGAATAGCACACAACCGTTGGCCAGGGTTCATATTCTGTATTCTGGCTGATGTTGTAGGTAAATTTGAATTTTGATTTCCTCTGAGGATGGGTTTATTTTGTCAACTTAGTTTTCATTTTCCCTCGCTATTTTATTACTTTATTTTTTTGGTCATGTGTGTATGTGTGTGGGAGAAGGTGTGCACATGCATGTATGTTTGTGTGTATTGGACGGCTTATGTGCACATGAGGGCAGGTTCTTGTGGAGGTCAGATAAATCAGAGTCCCTGGAGCTGAAGTTATAGGCAGTTATGAGCCACCTGAAGTGGGTGCTATGAATTGAACTGAGATCCTCTGCAAGAGCAGAATATGCTCTCAAAGGTTGATACACAGATTAATAGAAATGAGTTAAATTAAGATTTAAGAGATAGCCAGTAAAAAGCTAGACCTAATAGGCCAAATAGTGATTTAATTAATACAGTTTCTGTGTGGTTATTTTGGGGCTGAGCAGCCGGAAAAAAACAAGTGGTCCTCCTACTATAAACATGTAATTTATAAATGTGTACATTATGCATTACTAAAACATCAAGACAGAAATTAAGCTCTCAGTATGGGTGGAGCTCATGATGGAGCATGAGCCAGTCACATGTGACCATGAGACCGTTGCTCTGTTAGGCAGATCAAAGAGTTATGTGAAGGACATGGAGGCCCCTTAGTGGCCCAACCTGTGATGTAATCAGCGAGGATCAATCCTAATGAGGATGACCTCAGCCTTCATCTGATTGCTGCCATAATTCCTCTAGAATTAATGTAGGGAGCACAGTAACACTCCCCTTCTGTAGCCCTTCTGCCTCCCAGGAGCTTATTCCCACGTGTTTTATGTCTTAGGTACTTTTTTATTGCTGTGATAAAATACATGAAACTTGGAAAGTATTTAATTTGGGCCTCATAGTTCTAGAAGGTTAGAGTCCATGACCATCATGGTAGGGAATCTGACAACAGGCTTAGTACTGGAGGAGTAGATGAGGGCCCACATCTTGATCCACAAGCAGGCAGAGAAAACAAATTAGAGATGGCATCAACTTTTGAAACCTCAAAGCCTGCCACCAATGACACATCTCCTCCAACAAGACCATGTCTTCTAAACCTTCTCAAACACTTCTACCACCTGGAGACTAGGTATTCAAATAGTGAGCCTATGGGAGCCATTCTCATTCCAACTCCTACACTTTAATAAATCTTTGTTACCTCTGCTAGCTTCCTTATCAATGATTCCTTATTTCTGGGAGAGACAATGAACTTAGAGATGGCTCAGAGGTTAAGAGAACCGGCGGCTCTTCCAGAGATCTGGTGCCCTCTTCTGGTGGGCAGGCATACATGCGGGCAGAACATTGTATCCATAAATAAATAAATAAATTTTTTAAAAAGAAGTTACTGCCTGGGGTGGTTTTGGCATTATCTTCTTTCCAGGTAAAACTTATCAAATCAGAGAATGACTCTATTGTACTCAAAGAACACACATTGTTGTTGCCTATACTGTGCTAACTCTTTTATCTGTTACTCTAGTTCAGCGGTTCTCAACTTGTGGGTCACAACGCTTTGGGGTTGCATATCAGATATTTACATTATGACTCATTGTTATGAAAGAGTCTTTTTGTACACTGTGAAAATTTGCTGCTTTCGTTGGTTTAATAAGGAGCTAATGGCCAATAGCTAGGCAGAAAGACATTAGGGGAGAAAGAGAGCATGGGAATGAAGAAGCCTAGAGACACGGAGAGAAGCAAGATGAACTTGGCATGCTGAAAAATGGTACCAAGTCACATGGTAGTACATAGATAAGTAATATAGGCTAATTTAAGTTGTAAGAGCTAGTTAGTAACAAGCCTAAGCTATCAGCCAAGCAGTTATAATTAATTATAAGTCTCCACATCAGTTATTGGGGAGCTGGTGGTCCCTACAAAAGCCCCACCTACAATTCATAACAGTAGAAGCTTTAGCTTGTGTCAAGTTGACATAAAACTAGCCAACACAACAATCTTTATTTAGATCCTTTCCCCATACTCTAGTTGGGCGATTTATCTATTTTAGATTCCTATTTATATTAAATTCTGTGCAAGTGTCTATGGGAGTTTGTGTGCACGAGTGAAGCTGCTCATGGAGGCCAAGAGGGCATGAGATTCCCTGGAGCTGGACTCAAGGGTGGTTTTGCCCAGTGTGGGTCATGGGAACTGAACTCAGGTCCTGTACAAGAACAGCCTGTGCTTATAACCTCTGAACCATCTCTCCAGCCCTGTTACTTATTTTTTTTTAGATCATAAGCTTTTGAAACATATTTTTTTAAAAAAATGGGACAAAATCTGAAAAAATTATTTGACTCAAGAAGCAGATTAAAGATTTTATTTAGAATTAATTATCTAAATTTATGGTTAAAAGCAACAGGAAATTTGAAAGTAGCTTGAACGATCTTAAAGGTAAAGATGCAAAAAAATGTATAGCACATGTACTATATTATGTCAATATTTCTGATAATGATGTGGGAAGTCAGGAAAGGAATATTAAGATTACTCACAAAATTCTGTAAAAAAATTCTTTCCCATCACATTCCTATATGGTTTTTTTTTTGCCAGTAACTTTCGACCTGATAAACTTACCAGTATTTCTGTTGTGATGGAGCCCTAAGAAATTTCCGATCACATGGTGACGAAAGCTTGCCTTTCATTTTAGAAGTGTGAATACTGAGCAAGTTGATATAAATGTGTTTGCTTCTAGAGATAATATGCATGTATTATGTGCATGTATCTCTATAAATTTATAAATATTCATTAATTTACATGCTGTATAACATGTTTTATATTGTGCAGAAAAAGAGGATTTGTAATTTTTCTTAACCACCTGGAAACATACAGACTTAGAACAGCAAATGGTATTTCTTGCTTTGGGAGTCAACTAGGTGGGTTCTCTAGTCTTGTCTCACTGGGTTGGATCTAGAATGTTCTCGTTCTGATATCAGGCTGCTGGCTCAAGCTTGACAAAGCCAGGGGTGCCCTGGCCATGTGTAAACCATGCAGCCCAAGAGGCAGGTCTTGATGAAACAGGGTTTCCGAGAACAGTGGGTAGGGACGTCTCTGCGCCTAAGGGTTTTTCAAACATCTGTTTGTGCCAAGTTCACTGAGTCCGGGTCAGAAAATGTCCTGAGACCAGCCAAGTCATTGGGGACTGGCTTTGCAAGGATGCTCTCTAGACGGAGGGGCCATTTGAATTTTTTCAGTTAATCACAGCATTGTTGCACATTTCCCAGGACAAATTCTTCTTTGTAAAAAAAGGAAGGATGCTTCCTTCTATATAATATTTCAGTCAAGGATGAGAGACAGACTTTCCCTCATTATCTTAAATTAGTGACATGATTTGGTCCTTTTGGGTGACTTCAGGCTCACTGATCTTGCTCTAACTATAGTGAAACTTTGGTTAGGGTCAAGACGGTGCGTGAAGAATGTTTGCCACGATCTTATGCGGCTATAAGTGAATGTTCATAAAGAGGGAAGTCTTTTCAATATCAAAATCCGTGCACAATGATTCCAAGACAGAATGAGGAATCCAGGCCGTGTCACCAGATGCTCCGTTGTTCCTGCTGGGGAACCAGATCTCCGCCTTTGCTCTGTAACCTTGTTCCCAAAAGGCGATGAGGAAGCTTCAGTCCATGGCTTGCTGCCAGCTCAACCACCATCCAAGAGACCCCCAGACCCCTAACCCCCGGTTCTTATTGGGTCAGGTATTCCCAGAGAAGACCACGCCCAATACGATTAGTTATCGGACCGAATTCCCACAACATGCTCAGGTACTGAATGAAAACACAATCGATATGATTTGTTTAAAATACTTGGTTAAGTAACACACTTAGCCTATCAAGGATTTAATGATCTTGCAAAAAAAAAAAAGGAGGAGCTGTAAGGTTACCTTAAGACGACCTTACTTCCAGTCCAGCAAGCCTGTCTTTTCCAGAACAGTCTGCTGAGATCGCATATAAAGTAAAGCGTGGATGCCGTTTGGGATGGATATATTGTGCGGAACAGTTTGCCTCCGGAATGTCTCCCTGACATCCCAGCAGCAGATACACAGAACTGTAAGTGCTCGGAAGGCTGCGGGCGAGGGCTCATCTCGTCTGTACTCCTGGTGCCATTGATTTGTTGTATCAGCTTGAAAAGTATTTATGAACGAAAGACAGAATTTTGTCAGCGTGTATGTGCAGTCTTCCACGCTTCAATTCTTTTACATTATTCTTACAAGTTACTTTCCTGCCACAAATAAGCAGTGTACATTAGCTGAACCAATGAAGCGAAACAACCAAAATAAGATGTGGAGCTAGATGTAAATTTGATTTGCCCAAGATATTTCGAACTATAACTCCATAGAGGACTCAAGGTTAAAACAGAATTGGGTGCTCTGCATGGCTGCAATGGAATAACGGTGCCTTGGGTTTTGCTTTGCAGCTGTTGTACCTTCCTGCCCTCTCCAGCGCCCGCTGCAACTTAGGCTTCAGCGGCAAAGCATCACGTACTTCCCCACCCTGGGCTTTCTATGGGGCACCGGATCTGCTACACGTGGCCTGCTCAAACAGGCTTTTCCCTGGAACCTTAAGGCCTCTCTCTTGCATTCTGCCTGCCTGTAAAGTCAGTATCACGTGCACAACACCAAACTCTGATGTCAGTTGGAGTTGACAGCTAGGGTGCCTTGAACCATAGCTGCAGCAGCCTCTGGTTACCGTGTAGCTTAACCTTGGAAAACAATTCCCAGGGAGGTCCCTTTCCAGTAGGGCACCCTTTCAGCTGGCTGCCTGAACTATATTTTCAGGCACTCTCCTTTTGCATGAAAGCCTTTAAACTGTGTTTGCCTTTTTGCATTCTGGAGCCAATTTTGAACGAGGTCTTGCCGTCAACGCACTTTTCCTATTGTCCCAGAGCAAAGCGTGAAGCTTCTAATGACACTAATCTAACAATTACAGTCGCCTTGTCTGCAACATAATGTGCTTACTCTTTTCTTCACAGTTTACTGCACATTTTTTACTTCTTTCTGTTCCTTTTTTTTTTTACCCAGCTCTGTGAAAAGCTGACTAAAATAACAAACATGTCATAGCCTGAATGTTATACTGGCTTCAAATTATTTGCCAAATAAATTACTCCATTGTTTTGGTATTCAGCCTTACTAAAGTTTTCAGGCCACTAGTGAAACATGGTGTAGGAAGTCCTACAGCCAGTAGTTACCGGCCCACTGGGGCGTGGCCTCTTATACTATTTATGCCGATGTAGAGCATGTGTCCGGCCTCTTTTCCGGCTGCGGGATTCGGTTTCTGATCTTTGTTCCAGCAGAGGATTCTGATTTGTGAGYCTACCCCTAAATAAATAATCATCTATTTCTCAATTCTGAGCTGGTGTGGGATTTCTTTTAAGTGTCCTTCTTCAGAAACAAAGCCAGATTCTTGGCCAAAAAGGAAGACAAAGAGCCTCTACTTACTCTAGTTACCAAATAGTCCTTGTTTCAGCCCGAGTCCTCATGAGCAAGGTCTTTCAGGGATACATTCTATCAGTATTCTGGTCTTCTGGATCTCACCGTAACAGGATGGTCCATGAGTTCTGCCTACGGCTCCAAACCTTTCCAAATCCCTCCCACAGGCCAGCCTAAAGACGTAAAATCACATGTTCAATGGCATGTTAAGAAAAGAAAGAGTCACCTTGGCTTGTGGATCTCAAGGACCACAGTCTATCATGGAGGGAAGTGAAATGGAGTGCCTTGATCCTTTCTGGTGTGAGTGTGGTGCCTCAGCTTGCTCACATGGCCATGAACCATATGGTGATTTGAGTGGGAAATATTTTCTATAGCCTCATGTATTTGAACACTTGGTCCCTCTTGCTGGTGTGGTTTAGGAAGGTATGCAACTTTTAAGAGATGGAGCCTTGCTCGAGGAAATAAACCACTGGGGGAGGCCTTTAATGTCTTATAAGCTGGCTCCACTTCCTATTCTCCCTCTGCTTCTGGTGTGTGGCTACAATGTAATCAGCTGACCAGCTTCCTGTTCCAGCCACTCTGCCTTCCCTGTTTGTCACCACACTTTCCCCATCACGAAAGGCTGTATCCTTTCTGGAATTATAATCTAAAACAAATCATTTTCTACCTAAGTTGCCTTTTGTCAACTATTTTATCAAACAAGCGAAAAGAACCTAATAAATACCAGGAGGCGAAGAACAAAGAAATGAACTAAGGCTTAGACAGAATTTCAAAAACCTTGTTTGGGATAACTGCAAACCAGGACACAACTCCTAAAGGCTCCATTGCCTTCACATCATACCACAAGTTGTAGGTGGAGAAGCAGCCTGGGGCTGCATGGGGTTGTTTCAGATTAAATCTGTGGCATCCTGAATCTCAAGAGTGTTTTTAACAATACTGTAGCTGTAGGATATTTGGAGAATAAGAGGCTGATTATGAGAGGGGTATGGACCCTTTTAGGACCAGGGACAGAACAGTTTAAAAAGATGTGTTTGACTATCAAGTAGATAAGGGGTGGGCTTGTGATTCTTAATCTTCATTGTCAGTTTGACTGAGAGGTGCCTAAGAAATAAATAAAGCACACCTCAGGGGCTTGTGAGGATTACAGAAGGAACTAGGAAGCTTTGTAAATGTGGGCCATGCCATCTGATTGGAT
The DNA here is from genome assembly GCA_001685095.1 of Ellobius talpinus. Lineage (NCBI taxonomy): Eukaryota > Metazoa > Chordata > Mammalia > Rodentia > Cricetidae > Ellobius > Ellobius talpinus. The sequence continues at coordinate 3,465 of LOJH01039351.1, read as the reverse complement.
GAGAAAAAGCAAAAAGTTACTTGTGCAAGCATTCTCATTCTGCTTGCCTGCTACCATGGGGTGAGTTGTTCTCCATGCCATCCCTACGACAATGGGTGGAATGCTTTGAAACTCTGAGGTCAAATATACAATGCCTCTTTTGATTTGTACATATGCCATTCTATCACAGTGATGTGCCTAACATAGACACTAGCCCATTCTTGAGGGCTGACTACTCTGATGACAATTTCATTATCTTAAAGATGCCAACTTTTAATGTTATGCCTAACTATTAAATTCCAACATAAATGTGGGAGGGGACATTCAAAGAGAGAAGGCAAATAGTCTGGAGTCTTAGTGTGCACCATTTAAAAAGATGAATTTATAGGGAAAATAATAACTCAATTTTGACAATTCCAAAAGATAAGAGAGTTAATTTATCCTCCCGAGTTTGTTAATACTAATGAGCACTGTAGTTAAAAGTTAATTGTGACATCTTAAAATATCATATATCTACATATTTCACTTTTTAAAATCTTTATTGTCCTAGAATCCTTTGTAGAGTTTCCAGGGCACCAACTAGAACAACAACAAAAAAGTAGGTCACTTTTGTTGGAAGAGAAACATCTAAGTTTCATGAGTCAAGAGAGAAAGAATTCTGACCGCTCCAAATACGCTCGTGAGTGGTCCCTTCTGGCCTTGATGGTGCTTAAAGGCTCTTGTGTAGGTTCAATGGTAAGTAAAAATGAGGGATGCCTAGTTACATTTGAATTGCAAATAAATGTAACTTCTTGAGGCAGGTGTGACTCGTGTGTGTATAATATAAATACATACGTTTATCTGAATCCATGTTCAACTGGGTGTCTTGTATTTTATCTGGTAGTCTCACTCTGGCTGGCTTCCCTTGGCATGATGAGAGAACCAGCAGGAGACATTGGAAGTGGACTGAGAACAGTTTTCCAGCATGTTCCCTTCTGGCTGATTGCATCCCTTGGCTGCTTACACCTGTCTATCAGTCCTCTGCCTTCGTGTGGTGGAAACCTCTTCCTGCATGTTTCTTGCTATCCAGGGGAAACACATCTAGCATGCAGGCTCTGGGTCCCATCTCGTTTCGAGGCAGCATTAACTGCTATTTCTCTACTTGGTTGCATTTCCCGTACTACTTCTATGCCCTATTAAATACTTCTTAAATAGCATGAGTAGGCGTGCTATTTCCTACCTGCATGCAGAAACAGATGTAGTGACCCAGTCTCTGGGTGTCCTTCTGGTGTCAACAACTTCAATTTCTCACAACATTGGGAATATTGAGACTCGGGCTTGCATGAGCTACTGTGTGCTGCTCTTCCCTCCCCAGCATCAATACCACTGTTTTTTTTAACCATACCTTAATTTTCCAGCAGTTGCCTAGGGCTGGCTTTTTTTTCTTTTGCTCCCTTTACACGATGTCCTAGTTTCAGCTATTACAAAATTTATGCGAAACTATGATTTTGTTCGTTTAGTTAGCATGACATCAATGAGACAAAAATGTGTCTATATGATGATGACACAAAAGCTTCCAACATTCCAGGGTGTGATGAGGTGTCAAGAAATTGGTTAGGAAGCTCTACAGTGGTTATGATGGCAATCTTATATGTCAAATTTGCTAAGCTGTGGTGCCTATACAGCCAAACATCATTCTAGATGTTTTTGCGAGGGTGTTTAAGATGAGACATATTTAAACTTGTGGAGTTTGTGTGAAGCAAATTGGTCTCCTACGTGTGGATAAAGCTCAGTCAGCGCGCTGGTCTGCGTCTATCAGCTTGACACAAACTGGAGTCACCTGGAGAGAGCAAACCTCAGTCTTTCATGAGATAAGCCTGTGGGCACATCTGTGGCAGCACTTTCTTGATTAACAGAGGGCCCAAACCCCTGTGGAGATTGTCCTTTTTGGGTAGGTGGTCCTGAGTTGTCTAGGTATGCAAGCCAAGCAGGTCATGGGGAGCCATCATAGTTTCTGCTTCAGTCCCTGCCTCTAGGTTCCTTCTTCAGTTCCTTGCCTTGGCTTCCTGTGATATACACCATATGCTGAAATGAACCCTTTCCTCCACAAGTTTGTTTCGATCAGTGTTTTATCACATAACAGAAAACTAGGAGAACCATCTTGCTGACGACTTGAATAGAACAAACGACAGACCTGCAAGCAAGAAGGAATTCTTCCTGAAGTGGTCTTTGGACTTGGACTCCAATCTTGGCTTTCCCAGATCTTGAACCCTCTAATCTGCCTGCTAATTTTGGTCTTGTCAGTCTCAACTACTACTACAGGATACAGTAGTTTACAAACTCTTTTTCTGCAAGAGGTAAACTTCTCCTGGGTTAAACAATGTCTCTCTCGTGATCTTATGCCACAAGGAATCTAAGAGCAAGGTCGGTTTCTACCTAGTGCACTGTCCAGGTCCTGGAGTTTTCTTGCTTCTTCCGATTGGCTTTGTAACAGTTGAAGATGTTTCAGGCATCACAATCAGGTCCAAAATATTCAGAGAAAAAAAGTAAGATTGAGTTTGTTTCTTCCAACTGGGAATCTTTCCCCAGGAGCTTCCTTAGCATGTTCTCTGCCTCATGGTCTCTGTGTGGGTTGACCTAACAAGACTGGAGTTTTCTTACCTAGGGCTAAGGCCAGCTTCTTCCGGATTCTATTGGGTGGTCACTTGAGGGGAAGCAAGGTACTCTTGATAGGAAAGAGAGGAGCAAGCAGATTTTGGAAAAGCAGTCAGCAAAAGCCTTCTAAGGGCTCACCTAGATGTTGAACATGGCTTGATAAACATCTAGGGTTGAGAGGAACAGAGGCAATCAGAAGGAAGTAAGGTCTGTGTACACGCTTCTGGAAGAGTTTTAGAAAGGACACACCCAAGTGCATACATGGGTGCCTCAAAATCATTCAAATACTGTTCTAATGTAGGCGAATCAGAGGACTTGCAGGTTATATTTATTTTATTCTATATGCTTACAGTAGTGTAATGATTTAATAAGACATTTTTACATTAATATTTAATGGCCTGGATTCATATAAGTGACTAGTAAGTGTGCCATTATTGGAAATGTGAAAAATACGGATAAATTCCCAATTGAATCTCAGGCACTGTAAGAAAAAAATGCATCTTTAATGCACCTTGAGCCAACAAGTGTAACTGAAGTTGTAACTGGCAAGTAAAGAGAGGTACAGAATGAATGGCAAGAAGTATTTTTAGAGTATTGTATTCTTTAGAAGGACTTGATTCACAGCTGGACGGGGTGGCACACACCTTTAATCCCAGAACTTGGGAGGCAGAAGCAGGTGGATCTCTGTGAGTTGGAGGCCAACCTGTGTACAAGAGCTAGTTCCAGGACAGGCTCCAAAGCTACAGAGAAACCCTTATAGGTTGTTAATGGATAATCGTCAATAATAATCAAGCTGTAGTCAGTTAGATTTTCTAGATACATAGAGATATATTTCAGTTAGATAGGCATTCT
>LOJH01039349.1:0-14862 GCA_001685095.1 Ellobius talpinus | reverse complement strand
GAGAGAGAGAGAGAGAGAGAGAGAGAGAGGAGAGAGAGAGCAAGCACTCTCTGTCCTCTTGTTCTGGGGCAGAGTCAATGAACAGATTATGTGTTTATGTTTGAACTACATGCCTATCCTTGATGTAAATTTTAAAATCCTTTCAGAGAAGGGAAGACATTGCTGTGACCCAGATGAGTCTTCACCAAACACTTAACTAGCTAAATTATCCTCTTCACATTTGATGTCATGCTTGTCATTGTTTCTTCAAAGAGAGAATTACTAAAACCTACTTCAATTTTTAAAAACTCTAAAACAGTTTTTCCTCTCCTGCAGAGCAGTCATTAGAGAAAGAGAGAGAGAGAGAAAATAATCACTTCTAGCAACCATGACTCCACAGGGTTTGTTGCACATATTTATTTGTAGTTTCATGCTTTTCTTGAAAAAGCCACATTTTTTTAAACACGTCCTCAACTTATGTACTGACTTGGTTGACCGAAGTACTGAATTGGGACTCCAGGAAGAGCACTAAGAAATTCATTTATTTTATGACAGTAAAAGGGACTGAATTTACAAGGGTCTATGGTTATGTGAAAGCTATATTCCAGAAGGGTGAGCGTTAAACACGATCAAGGTGGACCTGAAGACAGGTAGAACTTGCTACACTGTCATCAACAGTAAGTGGTTGAGGTAGTTCAGTGTGATTTGGCAGCTATAATAGCTAATAAGTGTTTATAAGAAACCTACACTTAGGTTGATGAACTATAATAATGACAGATAGGCCAACCATCCTTGTGCTATGGCTCAACATCTGGGGGTTTTATAAGGGCTATGCACTTACAATGAGTTACAGATGTAAGAAAAACTGGGCTGCAGAGATAAAATTGAAAGTGCCTTGTTGAGTTAACCATTGTTTTTTAAATACTTTTTTCCTTTTTATTAGAAATAGATTTTTCTCATATATATATCTTGATAACAGATTCCCTTCTTTCCAATCTCACATCTTCTCCCCACCTTCCTTCCTGTCAAGATCCACCCTTTTTCTGTCTCTCAATAGAAAACAAATAGGCTTATAACAGATAATAATATAATAAAATAAGATAAAACTGAAACTAATACATTGGAACAGGTCAAAAAAACATAAGGAATGAATCTAAGAGAAGGTAGAATAAGTAGAGACCCTCATTCACATACTCAAGAACCCTATAAAAGCACCAAACTGGAAGATATGATGTGTGTAGAAAAAGATGAGAGAATGAAAAGAGAAAAGAAAATGTGAATAAAATAAAAATAATAATAAGATAAAATTAAGAAAGAAGGAAAAGGGAAAGTCCTGATATGACATTATAAGACAAGGAATCTCCAAAGAGACATATAGAGTCGGTTTCCTGCAGGTATGTGGCCTCTACCCCTCAGGGTCATTTGTTTCCCCAGTGAGCCTTCTTGGATAAGGATGCCTTGATCATGGCTGTAATCAGTCTGTAATCAACTCCCGTGGCTTTGCCACATATCTAAGATAATGAGTTATAAAAAGTTAAGGTTTGTTTTGGCTCTTGGTTCTAGAAGTTTCAGTCAATGGTAGGGTGAGGCTATTTTGTGCCTGTGGAGTAGATCCTAGCAAGGGGCATCTGGTAGAGCAAGCTGCTCCATTGTAGCCTAAAGTAAAAAATAGCAGAAATAAGATGGCCCTGATCTCAAGGTCCCCCTGAAGGACATTCATTACCTTGAGACAGGAAGGCCTTCCATTAGGCCCTATCTCTTAGTTCTACTTCCTGTATGAACCCCCACATCCGGCCACCAAGTCCCTCAGAACTGAGCTTTTAAGGAACCTGTATCCAAGCCAGAGCACTTATTTTACTACTCAAAAATGATGAATTATGACATAAAAGGAAAGCATTTATTACCATGGGCTATTTTATTTTCTAAATGATCATCTGTCAGTAAAAACATTGTTTTTTCCTTGAATAAACTGAAGTATTAGATATTTAATAAAAAGAGAAAAGAAAATAAAGCATTTTTAGGTTGTGATGTCTATGATCCTTAATACTCTTATGTTGTGTGCAATGTTAGTCTACGTTTTAGATAATCTGTATAATAGCAAGGATGCATTATATGGCTTTTATTTTTAATAAAGTTTCAATGTAATTATGTTCTACTTATTTTTCAGTTACTTAGTAATACATAAAACAGACGTTTATGTACAGCTGTTAAATAGAACACATGAATGTACTTGAAAATAAATGAATGTACTTGGAAAAACTTAAGGAGACACATTGGTGTAATGGGTACTATTAACTATTTAGAATTTAGGTTTTAAAGATCAGCAGAACTTTCTACTAACAGACAACACTTGTTTCCAAATATGGTAGATGGCATAGAAGTCCTTTGAGAATGCTGAACATTTTGACAAAAAAATTCTTAAAAGCACTCCACACAGAAAATTGGATGGGTAACCAAGAATGACTTACGTTAGGGAGTACAGAAGAAGTTAATAGGGGATTTGAAAATCTGTCCCGGATTCTGATGTCAAAAGTCATGAAATTGAAGAATTTTCAGAGATATGAGGAGAGAGGAATATAGGCATGCTTCCTGAGGAAAAATTGCCCTCAGAATGACCTGTGTAAGATGGAGAGACATAAAAAAGCAATTAAAAACATAAAATTTGGTGTAAATTTCTTCTACAGAATCACTTCATCTATATTTGTAAGATTCTCAGTCCTGACTAACTGAGGAAACTTGAATGCTAATTAGATTGTTGCAGGGACAAGATTTTATTTTGTCACATAAACATACTTTCCCCCATTGACTAAAAAAATATTTTTCTTTCACTTTATCACAGTAGCTCAATTTGATTACACCCAGACCTCAGTGCATCACCTACTCCTACCCAGTTAATCTGAGTAATTAAAGAAAAATGATGCATGATGCATTTATATTTAAGTGAAATGAGTATAAAGCTCACGCAACAGCTGGATTTCTGTAGCTGGCAACATGGCATGATTTGAGAAAAGCAATCATCTCCTTTCCTGTTGGCAAAACACTTCACTGGGTTCTCCAATTTGAGTCCTCTTCAGGATTTAGTAGCTTCTCACGTTGCAATGCACAGAACACGACTTCCAGATGGACAGTCTTGTCATATGCTATTTTTATGCTGTACTTTCGAATTTTAAATTGGAGGCAGTTCCTCACGAAACATGAAAAGTATCCCTTATTGTATACATCAGAGCAACGTTTCAAGCCAGTGTCCTCTACCAGCTGCTGATGAGTTTAAGGGACAGCAGGCTTAAGTCAGACAACAGACAGCAAGCAGAGTCTTACGTGTGGAGCTGATGGGGATTGAGGACAACACAGAAGAGAAGGAAGGACAGTAAGAATTTGAGACTAAAACAAAACACAGGTGTTTAACAAGACCTTGAAGAAAAACAGCATCTTGGCAAATGTGTTCCAGGGGATAGATAAGCACACTAGCACTGCCTCTCTGCCTCTGTCTCGCACTCTGCCTTAGCACTGGGGCTGTCTCCATTCCCCTCTTCTCTCTGCCTCTGTCTTGCACTCTGCTTTAGCAATGGGGCTGTCTCCATTGCCCTCTTCTCCTCTCTGCCTCTGTCTTGCACTCTGCCTTAGCACTGGGGCTGTCTCCATTGCCCTCTTCTCTCTGCCTCTGTCTCACACTCTGCCTTAGCACTGGGGCTGTCTCCATTCCCCTCTTCTCCTCTCTTTCTCCTCTTTGCCTCACTCTCCTGCTATCACACACACATGTACACATAGCAGAGAGATGCAAAGCAGAATTAAAATCACACTGCTATGTTATATAATGCTTCCAGAGGCAGATAGATGTTAATCGAGTCTTTTAGGAGATTATATTCCTGTTCACGAGAAAGTTTTTATTTGCAGTGTGAAAAGGAGGTCATATAAAATACACACAAAGATTGTTTGGAGCCGGTGCATGATTGTTTTGATTGAGGTGAAACGTGGTGTGTAAAGAACTAAGATCTGGTATTACCGATCTGGGTAAAGAACAGGATGTTCATATTTGATCTGGGGATATCATGAACAGCCAATGTACTTAACCACTGAACCGTCTGGATAGCCCCTACACGTTTTAATTTTGAATCCAATCACTTTTCTAAAACCACAGTCTTGGAAATTATTAGGATGCTTTGGAGAGAATGTGTAAAGGTTCTTCCTCTCAAACAGCTTTGTTGTGAGTATGGAGAAGTAAACTCAGGATGTAAGCTAAGGCTATCTGTGAAACATGGATTTTAAACTACCCATTGGAGCTCTTTGGGCTCACCATAGGCTAAACATCTGAAGACAATGACTCCTACTTGCTTAAATGTTGCAGAAATTAATAGTTCAGCAAGGATAGCAGGGTTCCCATGAGACCCTTCCTATTCCCTAACTGATTATTAACAGGGCCAGTTTTGCACAGGCTCAGTGCAGGTAATTACAGTTGCTGTGAGTTTGGAGTGCCGTGTCAATGCAGGGGACAGGTGTTGGTATATCACAGCCCTACTCTTTATCCTCCAGCTCTTATATTCTTTTTGCACCTGTTTTGTCTCATTCCCTGAACCTTAGAATATGGTGATATACATGCTCTGTTTAGTTATGAACACTGTTACTTATTGGTACATGGACTCCACACCTGAAACAGTTGTGAGTCTGAATTCACTGTTGTTCGCTGTAAAGTGAAACTTCCGTCATTAACCCAAGAGTCATACTTATCCATGGGTTTAAGCATCAATATTTAGACAGTACGTCAATTGAGCTAAGTACCAGCAACACATTCTCCATGAGAACGTATGAGCTTTCCAGCCAGCCATGTGTTTTAGGCAATGCATGGATACTTGTGCAATAGTGGCATGTCTATGATGGGATAACTGACCCTTCTCTAATTGGAGTCAGTCTTTCTCCACGGCAGGAATACGTGCATCTTATTGTAAATTCTGCTAGCATTAGAACTCCTCATTGCTTGGATAACAAATTTACTCTCTTTTCAAAATGCAGTGCTCTGCTTCATCACATCTCGTAGTTGAAGGCTGGCTTTAATGTTGATACTCAACCACGCAGCAGCTTGAATACCCCAGATACTCTTGCTGCTTTTCCTGCAGAGTCCATGCCTTCACATCTAATTTCCGTTTAGGGAAAAGTTCTTGTATTCTTGTGGTTTCTTTTAGTTTGAACCAAAGGAAGTAATGTCTAACAAGTGTGGCTGTGGCTATGTAAACAGTGACACATAATGTTTGAAGAGAAGATTGCTAAGGAAAGTGGACTCTTTTATATTTCTTATGATCATTTTCACTGGAACTAGCAGAACACAATAAGCACAATTGTTTAGGCAATAAATAATTTCTTTTTCCAGGAAAAAAAATCAATGATTAAATTTAGGGACTGGTTAGCTCATAGCTTAGTCTTATCAATGGAGGCTTTGGTTTGCATCATGTCTGCGTCTATATCCTGTGCGCTTTTATGTTATATCAACTTCCCTTATGAATACATCTTTGCTATAGGAGAGTTGCATATATTTCCTAGGACAGAGTACCACAAGCCTTGCATTTAACCAATAGAGATTTATTGACTCACACTTTTGGAGTTTGGAAGCATGAAATAAAATTGTGGACCAGTTTGATCCTTCCGAGGCACACATAGGAGAACCTGTTCCATGCCTAGCTTCCAGCTTCTGGTGGTTTGCAATTTCTAACATTGTTCTGTCATGTCAATATAGATACATCACTTCAGTCTATGCCTTAATCTTCATACAATATTCTCTCTGGGTCTACAGCTTTATATAATCATTTCCCTGAATAGCTGGGGTCATTCTTTCTTTTGTATGACCTTCTCTTAAATTACATCAGCCATGATACCATCTCTAAATTAGGTTATATTCTAAGTATGAGGGCTAAGGCTACAACACATCTTTTGTAAGAGGAGAATAAAGTCCATAATGAAGCCTTTGCATCACACCCTCCTACAGTGAGAAAACAATCTGGGAGATACTGTGCTTTGTCATTATTTTCTTTTAAAGTTTACATATTCCTTTGTGAATCTACTATAGAAGTCTCAATGTATTCAGGCATCTCAACAATAAGCGAAGTGTCACTAATTTGAGTAAACCCGTCAGAATAGGGACTATGAGATCATTATGAGTTTCTTAGACTAGAAGCTGGCATGGGTTGCAGTAAAGATCCAGACAGAAAGTCATTTAACTTCGAGTGACACAAATTTTTATGTTGTAAATGCAAGGTATTGACAAAGAGTAATGAATGGATGTGACTCTCCTGGTGATATTTTTTCTTTTAAAACTAGGGAATAAGCAAGCAAGCAAACAAATAAATAAGTGAATAGATGAAAAAAACAAACAAACAAAGCAAACAATGGCTGAATTTGCTCTAACAGCTGCAGCTTGCCTCCTCAGCTTAGATTAGCCCAAATATACTCTCTGGAACTGATGACTAACTCAGGTTTCTTAGAAATATAAGACTGGAACCAATTTTTAATTTTATTTTATCAAAACAAAGAAGTTTAGCTACTCTTGGGAGGAGGCATCATCCAATGAATTCAAGTATAACTCAAAACTTCTTTAATTTTGGGTCCTTTTTTTCTTTTACATTTCATCATTATTACTTTCTTGACCATGCTGTCTTGCAATAAAAGCTTTGGAGATAGTAGGTAGGTTTTCTGGGTTTGGATCTTTTTTAATTTTTGTAGCTAGTCAGTATGATGACCTTAGTCAGTTCCTAAAATGCTCTATGCCACATTTTTATGTCAGTAAAATGAAGCTGTGACATCATTTTGTGATGTTATGTATATCATGTGGTAACCCATATAACTTTGGTATAGATTCAACGATAAGCAAGAAATCACTCAATTCGTCGGAAATGGCTATGTTTTGAGTATATGATCTCTTTTCAGCAGAACTACTTTGTAAGAATATTTTATATCAATAGCATTTTTTTCTTAGCATTTTTTTCTAACATTTTCTTCAGTAATAGTAAATTCTTTTATTATGTATATGAATGAGATTTGGTACAAGATGAGAGTACAGAAGAAGCAGAAAGATTGTCATCTAATTAATGATACCTGTGGTCACAAATAAAGGAATATGGGGTATAGTTCAGTACATTTAGCCTGTGGGTTTGGGTTGTGCATTCTCCCCAATTGGTAGATGGATTTTTCTTAGGGCTGCTGCTTATAAAAAACAAACAAAAAAACAACAAAAAAAAAACAACAAAAAAAACGAAAGAAACCAAACACAGAGACCTATTATTAATTATATAAGCTTGGCCTTTATGTTAGGCTTGTCCCACTAGCTCTTATAACTTAAATTAACCCATATCTTAATCTACAATCTTTTACATTACTGTTCCCTTTACTCTGTACTGCCCATCCTGCTTCCTCCACATCTAGCTTATGACCCTGCCTTTCTTCTTCCCAGAGCTCTCTGTGTCCAGAGGCCCTGCCTTATACCTCCTGCCCAGCCATTGATTGTTTAGCTTTTTATTTACCCAATCACGGTGTCACATCTTCTCACAGAGTAAAGGAATATGCCATAGCAACTATCAGTAAAGAGCATCGTAAGGCAGAAAGAGTAGTCGTCCTGTTTTGTCCTGTCTTAACAACATCAGAGTTCATCTGTAAGTTTTGTATCTGAACTATGTGATTAGTTTGTATTGCAGGCAAATAGAGACAATTCAACTGATGCTTGTATTTTTTTCTCATTTATACTGCTTGCTCTGTAGCCAGCGGGTTCATTGATCTTCTCTCATTGACACTGTTTGCTCTGTACCCAGCACATTCCCAGCAGTAGCGTTTACTCAGAAACAGATGGCTGAAGAATCTCAAGCACGCTTCTTTACTTACCGTCCTTGTCACTGTGACAAAATCCCTGACCTAAGCCACTTATGGAAGGGGAGTTTTATTTTGGATCACAGTTTCGAGACTGTCGTCCATCATGTGGAGGAAAGCACGTTTGCTGGTGTGACTCTGGAACAGTAGGAGCTTTTCATGCAGACTTTCTATATTTTGGTTGATCAGGAAGCAGAAAAATCTGGCTAAATACCCTCAAGGGCTATGCTCCTCAATCCATTCCTGGGTTAGAGACATAGCTCAGGACTTTTCCAGAGAGCTCAAGTTTGGTTACTAGCATTCCACATGAGGCTGCCCACAACTTCCGTAACCCTTGCTACAGGGAATTTGATGCTCTTTTTCGGCCTCCATGGTCTGCAGTAGGAGGCCACTAGTTCGTTCCCGGCTGCTCAACCGAAAATAATCACTCAGTAACTATATATTTGCTGCCTTCTGTTTTTTTTGTTTTTTTTGTTGTTTTTTTGAGTTGTGTCTTTACTTTAGATAAATTGGTTAATCTGTATCTACTTATATGTCTTATTGTGTCACAAGGGGATTGTCAGTTTAATGGCTTGACCAAATGTACCAAAAGCTTTTGTCTCTGTGGATATGTATTAATTGCTAAATATATGATATATAAGATTCTGTTTGAAATAAATATATTATGTACAGGATGATGTCAGGGCAATATATAATATATCAGATATTAGTTAAAGTTATAATAATAACAAACTTGATATATTTCTTTTATATGACTTATTAATTGTTGAATTAAATAATTAAAATCCCTTCAGTTTTTAGTATAATTCCAAATCTCTAGAAATTGTCTTGACCCTCAGCACTGTATAAATCAGTTATTGGGGAAAAACGCATGATTATTAAAAATAGTTGAAACCCATAAGTTGTTAAAGTCAGCCATTTTAGGCTTCATGATTTCTGTATTTGTGTGAGAAGTTTGTTTATGTATACGTATAAAGTCTTTTATTTAAAATGGAGAAGTATTAATGACAACTGTTTTCATTCTTTTTTTGTATTTTAATAGAGACAAAACAATAATAATGATGAAATAAAGAACCAATACAGTTAGCTCCTGGTTAATAAATATTTTTAGCTAAAGAAGACAGTAACTTTATTCTCCACAATACCATACTACAAAACCTTCTCTGCCCTTAGAATTGGCTTGCTAAGAATCCAGGCTGATCCAATGCAAAGACTTCAACCACTTGGGAATATTCTATTCATCATAACCAATAAAGTCCAAGCTTATTTCCAGCTGAGACATTTTGAACAAATTCTATGTCAGGTTTTGTGTGGAGTACAAAAGTTCCAAGACCTTTTGACAAATTCTGAAGTTTTCATTTTATTTGAAAAGGCCCAAATCAAGACAATCAGCTATGTGTGTGCATGTTCATTGTGCTGTATCTGATGCACTCCTATATTGGTAGACAGAAAAGTTCTATGTTTTGAAATTTCTATACGGGAAGAAATAAATAAAAAATTTGAAAGAATCAAGTCTTTCTGATGAATACTTTGAATTAAGAGAACAGTGGTCAAGCTGAGATTCTGTACATTGAAATTGTAAGTTACTCGTTCATTTTCTTCTGTCAATAAAACACAATGCACTCTAACCATGAGCATTGTTTTTAATACAGCTGGAGATATTAGGATCCGTATTAAATCAATGTATTTCCTGATCCTTCCCTCCCTTTGTACCTTTAAGGTATAACTGCTTTAAAACCTCATATTAGAAGTCACAATGCAATTCACTTTACTTGGACCTGTGTTTATGACATGATTGGTATCAGATCAGGGAACTGAGAAACTATTCCATCTGACTGTGAACACAGTGCATGTTGATTACAACGCCACCAATGCGACAGATCTCCTTCTTCTGATTCTAGGAACACCCTATTGCTCTTGTACTGATACCAGGAATCATTCTGTCTTTTTAACTTTCTCTAAAGATCAGATTATCCCTGGTTCTGGGCCTGACAATAACTCTAGTGCATTATCAGTTGTCAAGGCATGCTCCCTATGACCTTACTACATCCTGACAATCACTAGACGAAATGATCCTCTGTTCTATTCATAAGAAATTGCCGTTGTTGCCACATTTAGTGAAGATTTGCAAGTACACGTGCATTAATGAGAAGAACTTAAGCCCAAAGCTTTTAGCTTAATTGTGCATGCAACCAAGGTAGGAGGGTCAGAATGCGGCATCTTTTACTGCAATCACTTTTATTTATTTATTTTTGTACTTAAGCCCTAAACCTTCCTAGATTGTCCTGCATAAATAAGGAGATAAGGGAATTAAACATGTGTCTTGAAAATAGAATCCAAAATGCTTACAAAAGATTGGGCAGAAATCTGTTTATCTTTGCAAGCTTGAAGAATAAGGCAGAGGTCTGCTAGTTATAAAAAGATGGAGATAAGAACAGGTGGGAAAAGCTTAAATGGCACTTTTCTTTCCCCCTCCCCTTTACATCATCTTCATGGTTTGATTTCCCTCTAAAGATCTATTTCTGATAGCAAATGATGAAATATACCTGAGATTTCAAAATATGCTGAAAATATTTTACAAGGAAGAAACTTCTTTGTCAATACGCCTTAAAGTTTTTATTACCTTTTTATTTACTTTGTGTGTGTGTTTGTGTTTGTGTGTGTGTGTCTGTGTGTGTGTGAGATAGAGAGAGAGAGACAGAGACAGAGAGAGAGAGAGAGATATTCATGTGTGTGTGTTTGTGGGTACATGCTTATGCTAGGGTGCACAGATGGAGGTCAGAGGACAACTTTGTACTGTTCATATCTATTCTTCTACCATATGGGTCTAGCCTAGAACTTAGGTTATTGGACTTGCCATAAGCACCTTTACCGACTGAGCTATGTCCTTTTTAAAATGATCACCCTACCTTAATTGATATTCTATGGGTAGGTCTAAAAATATTTTTGGAAGGAATTCTTTATTATCTGAACATTTGTTTTGGCAATGTGAGAGCATCTTCTGGACTGGAAACACCTTTGATAGTTTCAGAGGACCAGACAGTTCTATATGCAAAATGATTTTCTAGAGAAACAAGCATTTCATTAGGCAGCTGCCTGGAAATGTTAAGAGCTGCTAATTGCTTGGCAGACTGTGAGGAGCAGGACGCTCAGAGAGATGCTTTTATTACCCCCAGTTCCTGGAAAGCAGAAAGCTACATCCAATAGAATCTAAAAAGTCCATTTTCTGGTAAGGATGCCTGTATCTTGTGTATTTAAATGAGTCTTATGTTGCTTCTAATGAGATACTGGATAAAATTTAAGACAGAGCACAAAAACTCGTTCCCTCACATTGTAGAGTCTCACATGCAGAAATTGTACTACAAGGACCAGATTATCATTCTTACCATTAAAGTAATACTCACATATTAGCAATCAAATCAGACCAGCATTAATTGCTGGTCACTTTGGTTCCTTTCAATGACTACCAATATCCGCATCCATGTGTGTGTAGATAATAAGCTCCTAGTAAATCCCTTTTTAATGATAAGTGCCCCACCCCCACATCATTTATAACCCAAACATTTCTAGCTTTCTCATTCATGGTCTTACCTAATACACTGCAGCACTCACTTATTGCTTAAAAATAGAATAGCCTTCTGAGCAAAACTCAAATTATTAACCAAGTTTTAGATTTTGCAGTGTTGTTTCAATACTTTCAGAGCCATTTGTTTTAAAACAAACTTTTTTTAAACAGGTTACACCTTATAACAAACCAAAAGCACATTTATTCTGTATTTATATTATGCCTAGTGAATTATTTTTATATTTTCAAAAATCATCTAGGTTTGTGCTGCCATTACAATTACCCCTATTTAATGAAGAAGACAATATTCATATATGAGGAAAAACTCAGGAAGAGAGGCGGTGGCTGCAGAGACTGATGGCCTACTTTGCACTGCACTACTATGGTGTGTTCTTATCTTGGATGAGTCCTCGCCATTTAGAATATCCATAGTTGCACACGTCTGTGTCCGAGCTAACATCTTTTGACTTGTAGATAGAAAGCTTTTAGAATAAATGAACTTAGCAGACACTTAGCTTCCACCAACCCAAACACAAGAATGCCTGTAGCATCTTGGGCCTATTGAAAAGCTTCTCCCATCACTCTGTAACCATCTCTCTGATGTGCCCACAAATGTATTTTAAACTTGCCTTGATTTTATGTCTTTATTTGTTCTATAAAACTATCAAACTTCATGAACTGCTTTCACATTGGAATATGGAATTTGGCATAATGTTTTCAGGCCGTTGTCACTTAAAATAGCTCTAGAACAAAGCTATGATTTTTTTCATTGACACATCTAAAGTACTTGTCTAGAATCATACAAACAGTTGATTCAGGTTTAAACACAATTAGTCTGGATTGAGCAACTTCATATTAAATTTTTCCACTGGTTCTTAAACAATGGTTGCATCTGACTCAGACTGTGAGAATGGAGGCTGGTTCCCAGCTCCAGGGTTCCTGACCCAGTATGTACAAGTTTAATATCATTCTAGTTAAAAATCTAGAAAACTTGTCTTATGATTTTTCAGGTAATGTTGCTGACAATCAGGACTCTAAACTTTGAGAAGTTTTGTTTTGAATTATGGTGTTTTTTAAAGACTCATTATCATGACTTCTAATAGACTAGATATTGCTTCTGAAGACAGAGACCATATATTAATTTTATATTTCAATGTCCCTTAACCAAAGTTGTAATTTGCAAGTACCTGTTTGTTCTCTAGAATCACTTTTAAAATGCAAAAGACCCAAGGAGTAATAATTAGTGAAGCTGCCATGTTGCAAATAATTTGTTTAGTGAATTCATTCATGATTATTAGATAGCTAGTTAGATATTATCAAGTTTGGAACATAGTGGGGTGGAATTTGAGATGAGATTCCTCTCTCAGTGACAAGAGCTTTTAAAACTATAAACAAAATAAAAAAAATTATTTAAGTCATTGTCAGAAGAATAGGATCTGGCTTGCTTTTGTCTGGACAGCAAAGTGACTTACTTCACAAACTGCCTGGAAAGTCATTTATGATTAAATAAACCTGGGTCCATGAGCCCTAAGCATTATAAGATAAATATTTAGTAGAAAGTTATATTGGTTGTATTCTGTTCTCATTGCAAATATACTATCAAGGTGAATTAATGGGAAAAATTTATTTCTTATTTAACTCTATTGCCATTTGTTGAAGGCAGTGAGGGTACAAGCTCAAAGGCAAAAGCCATGGAGGAATTTGATTGTTGGTTCTCTTCTTCCCTTTGGTATACTCCCTGGCTCCCTTAAAATCCTATTTTTCTCTCTTTATATATCTTAGAACCATACTCAGGAAATGGCATTGCCCACACTGGGTAATGCCCTAAATTAACAGTTAAGATAATCCCTCACAGACATGATTACAGATGAACATGATGAAGACAATTACATAGCTAAGATTCCTTCTCCAGGTAATTCTAGGATGCATTAAATTGGCAGTAAACTAGGATAGTTACTTTCTGAAATATATCATGTTTCTTGTTGCTGCATAAGAATCAATTTAAATAAACCTGTCTATCATCTGGGTAGGACAAGTCTAGCTAAGAAATGCTGCTTGTTCTACAGATTTCAAATAAAGTACAAATCATATATAAAATATAGATCAAGGCAAAGGTCATTCTGGCCATCATCCATTCTCACCCTATAGAATGCACCGTGCATTAAAATAAACTGTCTTTTATATTGTGCTCTGTATATCATTGAATTCAGTGCACAGATCACTTGGAGATGGAAATCAAGGGAACTGAAGAATGAATGTATGATGATGTAATGAAATAAAAAAAAATTACCTAAAAAGTCATAGAGAGGCTTTTCTTATGGAATTGTGAGGAATTTCTAGAAAAAATAAAAGGGACATTCTTGGAGATGGGAAATCCCAGGTGAAATATTGCAGTCAGGACTGAGATTGGAAGCTTAATGATAGTTCAAGCTTGGAAAGTAGTGTACTAAAGCACAAAGGGAAAGAGAGAGAGAGAGAGAGAGAGAGAGAGAGAGATAGAGAGAGAGAGAAGTTTGTTCTTTTGCTTACATCAGTCATGTAAAGAAGTTTATGGACTACTTAGAAAGACAAAACTGAGTTGGGCAATGGTGGCATACACCTTTAATCCCAGCACCTGGGAGGCAGAGACGGGCAGATTTCTGTGAGTTCCAGGCCAGCCTGGCCTACAAGAGCCAGTTCCAGGACAACTAGGACTATTACACAGAGAATCCCTGTCTTGAAAATACAACAACATAAAAAGCAAAATCAAAACAAATAACCCCCCAAAAAACCCAAAAAGAAAAATAAAAGAAAGACAAAGCTGTGGTTTGATATTTTGATAGAATTCCGACACTTCCAAGACCGCCAATAAAAATTAGTTTTCAATCAGAAGATAGAACTAGCTAGCTGCTAGTGTACCAAAATTAATCATAGATGTTTTTGAAGGACTTAGGACATAGATACAGGAAGTAGCAGGGCAGGGATAAGATAGGGTCTCTGCCTTTTTTTGGATTAAGGAACTAAAGAGCAGGTCATTGGCATTTCTCTACTGCTTCTCTGATCATTCAGGTTCTTACCCTGATATCTAACTCCCTAGTTTTTATTGATAAAGGATAATGAGATAAATGCATCACAAAGCTAAGCTTTGTAGATTACTCACCTTGATAATATAGTCAGATGGGCTAGGGAAAATTTCTCTGATTCCCAATTCATGGCAATGACAAAAACTCTAATATTTGAAGAAATAACATTAATATATATGATATAACTTTAAAAGAAAACTTAATGACAATCAAAACATTTTAAGACTCCTCCATATATTAGGAGCTATATACAATTCATTCTTGTTACGGGTCATTTTCCACCAAGTGCCAGTGATGTGGAACACTGGATAAGAACAGAGTTTGATTTTTTTGAGTTATATCTTCTCGTACTTTATTCTTTCTTTTTTTTCAGACACTTTTTTATTGTTATTAAAAAAATTTTCCACCTCC
>LOJH01039348.1:370-11863 GCA_001685095.1 Ellobius talpinus | reverse complement strand
AGAAAGAAAGAAAGAAAGAAAGAAAGAAAGAAAGAAAGAAAGAAAAAGAAAACAGCAATGGTCATTATATTTAAGTTTTAGGTACTAAAAGAAGTTCCTTCAAGGGACATCACTACCTATCCTAAATTTATAATGCAATTGTGGTTGTTCAAGGGATAGTTATATCATGTTAGTTATGATTGTGGCCTGATAAAATATATAATGCATTTGCAATTATATATGTGAGCTATATAATGTTCAGGTGTTATTATGACCTGATTGTTTTCGGAGATATGAGTGTGTTGACTATGGTTGGAACTGCAAAATCTATTCTTGTTTGCCAACTTGACTACATCTGAAATAAACTACAGTCTAGAGATGTGGGGCACACCTTTGATATTTTTGGCTTGGCATGAAGTGGGTAAATTCACTTCTAATTTGGATCTTTGAGGTAGAAAAACATACATCTTTGACCCAGATTTTGAGGTAGGAAGACACACCCCGTTAATCCTGATCTTGGGACAGGAAGACTGACTTTTAAACTTGACCACATCTTCCACTGGAAGCCTGTGCAAAGAAAGACATGGAAAAAGGAGTGTTTTTTTTCTTTGCCTGATTACCCTTGCCTTCCTAGCAAGTCTGTTCCTTCACTGGCATTAGAACCTACTTCTTTGGGATTTCAGCATCTTCTGAGGAGCAGTGGGGACATCCAATCTCAGGAACTAAGCAACTTCTGGATTCTTGGGCTTTCTGTTCACATCCAACCACTGTTAAATTAGTTGGATCACAGCTTTTAAGTCACTCTAATAAATCCCCTTCATAAATATATGCATGTGTATAAATAGATTCATTCTATAAATTTTCTTTCTGTAGAGAACCCTGACTAATACACAAAGGATGGTGTGACCAGATGTTGTAGCACCAACTCACTGTTCTCATCATTCTCCACATTTTTCCCCTTGAATAAATGTTCTTCAGATTTTTCCATACATAATTTCCAGATGTCTTAAGATAATGGATTTTGGCAAATTCTGCTTTGCTTTCACCGATTTTAGGATGAGCTGATTTTGGAAGACTCTCTAGTGTGGATGTATTTTCTTTGAAATGATTACTACTTACAAGAATGGACTTTTTGGTCCACCATTTGAACATCAAAGGCATCAGACTTTTGACTTGTACTCTGTCTTGTAGACTATTGTTTGTTTGTTTTGTTTTAAGATATGGTATTAATATGTAGCTCTGGCTGGCCTAGAATTCACTATGTAGACTATATAGCTTTGGGTGGCCTCCAACTCATCCACCTGCTTCTGCCTCCCGTGGACTAAGATTAAAGATGTGTATCATCAAACTTAGGTCATGTAAGTAGTGTAGCAGTCTAACTTGTGGTTCCTTTTCCTAGTTTTCTGACACAAGTTCTAAAATTATCTTGATTTTTCCATATGCTTTCTTTCTCCTTAACATATTTCTAACAATGATATATTTAGAAAAGCCACCTTAAAAATTACTAGAAAATTGGAGGCTTCATAACATAGTAAAACAAATATTTACTGGCAGAGAACTTTCAACCATCCCTTACCCTAGGGAAATTTTTTCATTCTCACTTATAATAACATAATACATTAAATTATAGACAAATGCTATTTTTGTTATTATAATCAATAAAACTAAGAAACAATATACATTTTATAATTGAATAGATGGTGGCAATAAATTAAACATTCTCTGTTGTTATGCTATATTCCCTTAGCAGTGAGCACAGCCCTTATGATCACTTGCACATTATTTTACTAAGCAAAGCTTATTCAGCTCATAGTTCTGGAACTATTAATTTCAATTCTCTTTAGTTACCTGTTGTAACAATTTTTTAAAAATTATAGACAAAAGTTTGTGGAAGTTCTATAGTAAAGTGTTCTCAACCATCCTAATACTGTGATCTTCAACCATAAAATTATCTTCTTTGCTACTTCATAACTGTAATTTTGCTACTTTTATGAATTGTAATGCAAATATTATGCAGATATCTAATATGCAACCACTATGAAAGAGTCTTTCGATTCTGCCAAAGGGGTCACAACCTACAGATGGAGAACCACTGCTATAGTATATGCAGTGTTTGTAAATTTTGCTTTGTTTGATGAAACCTCTTGATATCATGGTTTGCTTTTTCTTAAAAAGTTGTCTGTTTTCTCACTCCATTCCCGTGTGTGTGTGTTAGCATATGTCTTATGGTTTATAATGCTGTAAAGAGATACCAGAACCATGACAACATTTATAAATGAAGACATTTCATTGAGGTGGCAGATTTCAGTTTCAGAAATTCAGTACATTATCATCATCGGGAACATGGCAGAGTGTAGGCCAACAGGGTACTGGAGAGGTAGCTGAGCATCTTAGATCTTTCAGACAACTTGAAGTGGTCTAAGTGTCAAAATGAGAGAAGACTGAGCAAAAGAGCCCTCCCCCAGAGTGACACACTTCCTCCAACAAGACCACAACTACATCAACAAAGCCACACCTCCTAATAGTTCCACTACCTTTGGGGGTCATTTTTTTTCAAATCACCTCAGCATGTGTATGGAGGTCATATGACATCTTTGGGAGTTAGAGCTCTTCTTCCAACATGTAGGTCTTGGCAACAGAACTCATAATATCAGGCTTTCTTTGCTTCCTGAATAATTTTATGATATTTATTATATCATCATGGTAAGAAAATTTTAAGTGGATTTATGTTTTCATATATTTTTGTCTAATGTTATTCTTTAGATAAAAAATATTCAAAACATAAGATAAAATCAGTCCAAGTAGTTAAACAGACAAGTTTAATTTCAGCTTCAGGATGATCTAATAGGAGTTGGTAAATGAACAGAAATATATAGATATTTAACAGTTTGAATTTTTGTCTCTATTTCTATGAAGTTCCATGTATAATGTTTGAAATGTATTAATGCACAAATAACAAATACACAGGTCCATAAAAATATTTTTGCCCTTATCTACCATAAACACATGTTAAAAAATGTAAATATAAAAAGAAAAACATGATATCATTGAAAGACTATTCCTTCATCAAAAGTGGGCTGAATAATATCCAAAGGCTTTGTGTGGGTTTTAGTTTTTTATTCAATCTTTCATCTACTAAGTCATTTGGCCATGTATTCATCTAGCAGTAAATAGCTATGGAATTACCACAAAATAATAGTAATTGAGATGTCTATTTGGACTTCTTTAAAAATAAATAAAAAAATAAAAATATTAAATCTAACAATATCATAAACAAGATTTATAATAGAGCAATTTTCTCCCTCTGATGTCTAAAATGTCTGAAAACAAGGCATTGGTGAGGATGGTAATTGCTAGAGCCCTGGTCATAAGCAGCACTCTCCTTACTATATCCTCTTGTGATGGAGGGCAGAGGAGAGCCCTTGGAAAACTGCTAATCAAACTGAGGAAGATTCTACTAATATTTATCCAATTGCTTTCCCAAAGCCCCAAGTTGCTTCTGAAGAACAGTATATCTGGTGTTAGAACTCAAACAAATAACTTTGTGAAAACACAAACATTCAGGGTTGTTGGGGGGGAAGAAGGGAGGGGNAAGAGAATTGGGAGGAGGGGAGGAGGTGGAAATTTTTAATAATAATATAAGCTGCAACTTTAAAAAAAGAATAGAGGAAAATTAGAAGCAATTACTAATGAAATACATTACCCATACAGTTAAATAAAAGCAATCCACAATATCAAAAGTGGAAAACTCTTGGGTTCTTCAAGATACAGGAAGGAGCTCAGGAGCATCTTTGCAGTATATTGAACAATTGCATAAGTGTTATGAAAAGAAAGAGGAGGAAGAAATTAGGAAGAAACCAAATTAGAACTGTAAACAAAGGAGTTTGGATTTTGTCCTACGTATAGTGGGAAAGCTAGGGTGAGATGTGACCTGATTTATGCTTTATGAAGATGATTCTGGCTGCTCTGTTGAGAATAGATTAAAAAGTCCAAATATGCATACCAAGGGATATAGTCACACAACCCGTATGCTGCCTCCAGAGTGCTGTGAGAAATGCAGAGCATGCTCAGCCAAGTTCCTGTCATATGGTGATACAGGAGCTGGTGACCTAATATAAGTCCCCTAAGGATCTTTGATCACCAGATGGTAGAGAGACCACCTTCTCTCTCTCTGTAGCCTGCTTGGTCTCTGCACAGCAGCTGCCCAGAGCCCGTAACAGCATGTGGGCTGTACAAAGGATGGGACCTGGATAGCTCTGCCAGTTTGCCATACTCCAGGGACAATGACTTAAATGTGACCATTTCCATAAATAAGATACAGCTTCACAGTCAACATGTGAAAGAGCCATTGAAACCGTGCTTTTGATGTAAAATATTTGATCGTCAGGATCAACTGAATCAAATTTTCATGAATATATATATTTTCTAGAAATGATATGCAACTGCTAGTTCTCCTCTTTTTGATTAATATTTGTCATGTTCAGTAAGTGCCAGATTCTTTTTATAGAAGGATACTTTCTATAAAGGACAGTACCTCCTTGATATTGGTTGATCCCTAAAAACTGAATCAATGGATCAGTTGCAATAATCTTTACCTCCCTGCAGCATTCTTTAATTAGCCCACAAAGGACCTCAAAGTTGGAGTTTGCTGTCCTATTAAGCTTTCACACTAACTCTAACCAATTAAACAGCCAACACTGCGTTGAATTTAGCATTTAAGAAACAAATTATTGGCATGTTGAGTTAACATGAGTGAAGGACAGCTACTGCACCATAATTAGTACAGGGCTTCTCATCCCTCCTTATAAAGGACATCTTTGTGATGGATAATAGAAAATATGACTAAGGAAATTAAGGGAAAAAAGTGAAAGAAAATATAATTATTGAAATAATCTTACTTTCCATTACATATATTGAGACTTGAGACTTGTATGAATATCCAATTAAGTTTGGTTTTAAGCTTGTTGTAAAGAGCGTCGAGTCCTTTCTGTAAAACCTACTCACTTTTTTTAACGAATGCCAAATAGAGCAAGAAGCCTAAAGATTTGATAGTCATGATTTTGCTAAAGATTTTCTGGGAGATGGGGTAGGGGATGGCTTGCTACTCCTCCCCCCTCTCTTTTTTTTATATAAATGAGCCATTGAATATGCAGGAGCCAACTTGAATGGAACTGGTAGAATCTCAATCTCATTTGTAAGTTTTCTTGCAATCACAGTTGATCTTTCCCTTCTCTGCCTGAGAGTAGTGCAGGAATTTGTGCAAAATTAAAAGGCCAGGACAATATTTAAAACAACAGGGCTGTAGCTTTGTTTCTAAAACCAAGCACACGAAAATCTTTAGAATCTATCACTTTGAGAGTTCTAGTGTGAAAGGATTTCAGCTTGCATCTTGAAGGAGTTTTGCACCTTATTAGCTGATTTGCCCACAGACCTTTCAAACGCAGTCTCGCACACTCCAGAGGGAGCCCCTGTGAAAGGGTTGAAAAGATCTGTTGTGGATGATCTTTTCTGATCTGGGTGAGCTGGCTGTGCTGGAGTCAGTGATTGGTTATGTTGGCCTGTTCTTCGTCTAGCTTTGCTTACGGAAGCTTTTATTGCTATTAATATTTAACATTGACTGAAGGCCAGCAATGCTCTGGGTGATGGCTAAGACACTGAGATAGTTTTGGTCTCGATCCAACTGGAAACTTTCCAATTATACAACTAGGAAATAGGACGTTACTTTCATTTTAAAATGGGGATAGGTAGAAGTGAATGGAATCATTAAACATACCATTCTCTGGCAACATCCAGATGAACTCTTATTGGCTTTTTAAAGCTTGTTAATTATTTTTAAAGAGAATAACTCACATTTTGCAAATTTGAAATGATTATTAGCTGTGTAAAATTAAGTTGTTATTTGGAGCTAATAAAATATGTATTGAATAGCAAAGTCATTTTAAGTTTGATGAACTACACAAATATATTATATATGATGAATTATATATAACAGTGCAACAAACATTCAGAAATTATTATTATAGTTTCAACTTTTTATTATTAATATTTCCTATTCAAATTTATCAGTGTAACTTATGGAAAAGCAAAACTAAAGCAAACAGTATATCATGCTCAGTTGATGTTATACTGGATTTTGTTTTTTGTTTTGTTTTTTTTCAAATATTCTTCCTAGAGACAAACTGCATCCGGTTGCTAATACATCAGGGGGGAATGTGTATTGCTTCTTCTATTTCCCTGTTGTCTTTGAAGAAGGATTGATTTACATCCTTTTTTTCCAATTTGCTTCTCTAATTGATAGAGTCATGCTTGAAAATAAACCATTAATAACCATGGCTGTGGTTTTAAGGGAAGTAGTGCTGCAAGAAGCATTAAACAAACCAACAGAGCAGAGTGTATTGTATTTATCCATAATTATCCTAAAAGAAATAGGATGTGTCTCAGGCTAGTGGATGTTTCATGATAGGTCCCTGATGCTTTGTGAGTTTCCTTGATAATGGATGCATTTCAGGATTTTCCTGGTAAACATTTAGAAATTCTTCAATGTGTTGAACGTAAATTCAATTTTTAAAATGACTCTTTTCTTGATTTCTAGTATACTTTTGAGAAACTTCTCTTTTTCCTTCTCAATTTGAGCCTTTAAGGAAAGAGGCCTGGGTATTTTTGGACCTATAACAGAACTGGAACAAGGTAGAATTCATTGGCTGGCTGGCTTATTTTGTTCCCCCCATGGACTTTTGAAGTATCCTTGAGAAGGGCTCTACTTTACAATATTTAATACCAATATTCCTGTTTAGTTTTGTGAAGAGGTGATAACTGATAGGAAGAACGAGTCAAATAGAAAGCAATTATAAAAACGGGGCATAGAACACTTCCTTGTAAATTACCTATGCATATGAAACCAGCCACTTCCTCTACACTAGCAGTCACTGCTCTTGTGCAGGATTAAAGCTTAAAATTATAACAAGTTAATTATAAAATCATCATACAAAAAAGTAAAGAGCCAAAGGTGCAAAGAAAAAGTATATATGTTTGTTACCCCAAGGAAATCTCCACCAAAAACTGATTTATATACTTCATTTGTGCTTGTTGTTATGGTTAGTTGCTCCTATATGAAGTCATACTATGTATACAATCTTATCAGAGCCTTCCTAACTAAATGCATTTTGCATGTTGTTAAATATCCTTTATGTAGTATTTGCACATTATTATTGTGTGTAAGCAATATTTTAATAAACTGATTTTCTACTATTAGACAATTATATTTTGAGTTGACTTCTATGCCCTCAATTATAAATAATTTAGTTACAAACATCTTTGCATCCAGATCTTTGTGCATAGTCTTCACCAACAAAACATATTAATAAGTAAATCAAAACACATGCCGCTCACTGTCACTAATACGTCATAAACCCATTAAAGCATGAATCACACATAATTAGTGTGTTTTGATGTTTGGAACAGCGGCACATAGTTATAAATGAGAAAAAAAAATGTTTACCTAAAACACACATACAGACACACTGTACTGACAGATTTAGTTTTGTACATTAATTCCCCTAGCACAAAATCTTGGTTGCTAATGTCTATTCTAAATTAATAGCATGTGGACTTCATCTTTCAGCAAACATTAATCCCATTAACTGTCTATGGCCAGACACAGTACTAGAATTCTAGAGATGAAACTCATAACGTTTCGATGCTTTAACTGTTCATACTTCTGTGGCCATAGATTGGTTTGTCTAGAAATGCTGTAAACTTTCGGAAGTCAAACAGATGTCCCATCAATTACAGATCAAAATTAAATGACCATGAAGACACAATCTTAGACAAATAATAATGAAATACTTTCTGAAGCAGTGTATACACTGTGTGCTACCATGACTTCAATAACACAATCATATCTATATAATTTTGTTTGAATTTAACTATTTCAAGATGCTAATACGATTATGAAAGTTAGCATTTAGCACCCTGCCGGGATATAATAAAGGTATATTGAGATTTTCTATAAGAACACAATAAAAAATTACGAATAAAGATTTGAAATGCCGAGTTATACAACATATTAAAAAGCACAATTTTTCTTTTGGGGGGCTTTTGAAGACACGGTTTCTCTGTATGACAGACCTGGCTGTCCAGGAACTCAGTAGACCAGGCTGGCCTTGAACTCACTGAGATCAACCTGATTCTGTCTCTTACTTTCTGAGATTAATGGCATGAGCAACCACTGACATGCTAAAGAGCATAATTGGACACCAGTGAGACATCAAAAGACTGATAATACTCCAAATACAAACCACTGATCTATTTGCTAAGCTTTTTCATTCATTTTCTATTTACTTTTAAGTTTTGGTATTTTCTATAATTTAAATTCATAGTATTACATTCATAATTGGTGACATAAACAGGAGTGTGGTTTTTGGAATCATGGTTAACTTTTCCATTACCATATTTGAATTTGTAACCTAGTATAATAACATACAGACATGCGTGGTTATTTATCCATTATTTCTAAGGCTGCATTAGCACCATTTCTTTAGAGAGATCCAGGTATGTTATTGCTTTTAAAGTCCAGTGAGATGACAATAATTGCTATGAGTTTTAGAATATTTTGATGCTTGTTGCCCTAGAATCCATATATCTCCACTACCATGCTGATTTCTTCTAAGTAGCATTGCAGAGAGGATGTTGATTATCATCTCTTTGAACTAAAGTGAAGAATTGCCTGAACAGAATAATCCAAAGAATGACATTAGCTTACTGCTTATTGTCAAAAAGAAGAGGTTGAGGGAAGAAAAGAAGCAAGATCAGGGTTTTTCACTGCCCCATGCTGAATCAAGCAAGTCAGGTGTCCACATACTACCGTTTTCTCTGATAAGTACTTCTATGTCTAAGAGATGCAAACTCACTGTATTCGTTTCAGTATGTAGAAGGCTTCTCCACATGCTCAATGAAGTAAAGGAACAGACAGTCTTAATGTGTTAAAGTTAGGTTGACACTTTTTTAAAGTTTTCAATCATGGGTTTATATCAATAAAGTTAAGTTCTTACTTTTGGATATTTAGGTTCTTAATGAAGGGTGGATATAAGCTATAGTGATAGAATAATAGACTAACAGATGTACAGCTCAAGGGCTGCAACTCAGGCATGTATCAGAATATGAATGATGGAAACTATATATAGACAATAAAACATGGCGCTTTGTTCTTTTCAAAGGCAATCAGGCAGTTGTTTTTGATATACAGAAAATCAAATCAATGATTTTTATTAAAAACTAGTTTATTCACAAACCTACTCCTCTGAAGAACAACAAAGTCTGAGATCATGCCAAATAGAGATTGTCTAGGGAAATATTAAGATATTAAATCTAGAATTAAGGTTGCTTTTTTAAAAAGTATTTAAGGTATCTAGAATAAAAACTATTCTGTATATTTAAAGTTCTTTCTCCCTCCTTACCAAGTGAGCATACTGTTCCTTGCTTTACATAATGAATATCTTTAACATAATCATAAAATGTATATTGTATAGTTCACTAGTGTTTGACCACTGGTTAATAATAAAAAGAATACTCTTCTCAAAAATTAATTTTAAAGCAGTTTAAGACCTAGGTGCCACCACAATATCAAACAAATAATTTCAGAAAACTGAATTGAGGAGAACAAGGATGACAACACCATAACACTATAACATCCTTTGGTACTCTGAGTCATGTATGTGGTAAATACTGAGAATTTCTTAATCTTAAAGAA
This sequence comes from Ellobius talpinus, assembly GCA_001685095.1. Lineage (NCBI taxonomy): Eukaryota > Metazoa > Chordata > Mammalia > Rodentia > Cricetidae > Ellobius > Ellobius talpinus. The sequence continues at coordinate 2,136 of LOJH01039348.1, read as the reverse complement.
TTGAAATTTAACACAGGATTTTTAGGAGTCTTCTGGAAGGAATATAATATTGAATGGGAGTTAAAAGTGCAATGGCTTTAAGATTTTTGAGGAGAATATTTACATAATGGCCTAGATAGAAAGTATAGTTTTGAATATTGCACCTTAGTGTTCTAGAAAAGTGATTTCATTGAAGAAGGCATTACTGAAGTTGATGTAGCATTTCAGAAATAATCGATTACTATGTCAACAGTATGAGAAATAAATTATGAACAGGATGATCATGAGATGAGCATGGCTGGGTATCTACAATGAGGAGAATGTCATGTTTGATCTGATACAGCGCCATGAGAACTTTGGTAGAGATGGGGCAGTAGGAAATGATGCCTAGAGACTGTCTGGATAGGCCAGTTTTGGTGGATGGAGAAATGTGAAGTGAATTGTGGAGACAGCCCCATCTGAAGAGCTAAAGAAAATCTTTTGGTTTTAGTGAATTGATATTGAGCCTTTCGTAGGTATGATGGATTTTAGAAAATGAAATTATCACAAAGTTTATTGATTATGAGCCACTAAGATGATATGAACAGAATCAATAATTGGTTAGTTGTTCAGTGTTATAAATGAATACTGGTGGACTTTGATATTAAATCTTTAGATAATTAGATATTTGACAAGATTCTGCTACTGTCTTTGGTTTTCCAGCACCATGTGAAGGAGATAGTGACAAATATAGACTCTGGGTAAGATCTCTGCAGGAAGTCAAGAGTAAAATTGCTAGCAACATAGGTCCTTATAAAGTTTAATTTGTGTCACCAAAGGAAAGGTAAATACACAATAGGAATATAGGGAGGAAATGAACGGGCTAGGAAGCAGAAGGAAGAGAAAACTATGGGTCAATAAAAGCTGAGCTAAGAAACTTGCATCATGAACTACATTTTATATTGAGAAGACAGCTAAACAGGGTCTTGAAATTTGTATAAAATTAGTGAAGAATATCTATAAATCATATTTTATGAGCTCAGGAAATAAGAGTAAGCAGCCAGGAATTATGAAAAAGGCCTGAAACAGGAATCTTTAATATAGATGTTATTATACATATACATAAATATATGTATATATATTTAATATGTTTTAAAATGTTGTTAGGTTGACAAGTCTTCAAATATGTACTTAACAGCGTAGGTTATATCTGAAAATTCCTTCCTGTCTTGCTACATGCTACATTTAAAATGTGAAGTCACAAATCATATCAAAGATCAGACTAGCCTTTGTTATGTATATTATTATTACCCTATTCAAAGAAAATATTTAAGAATAAATTTAACAATATATATGATTATTAGCATAAAATGAGTACCTGAATTGAGAAAACAGTTCAAATATAGACTCTTCAAATAATCTAGCAATTTCTGCTCGTACCAATTATTTCTTTTTTTCTTTTTTTAATTTTCACCTCCTCCCCTCCTACCATTTCCCGTCCACTCCCACCACTTACCCTCCCCCTCCCTCTCCAGTCCACAGAGCAGTCAGGGTTCCCTGCCCTGTGGGAAGCCCAAGGTCCTCCCCCCTCCATCCAGGTATAGGAAGGTGAGTGTCCAAACAGCCCAGGCACCCACAAAGCCAGTACATGAAGTAGAATCAAAATCCAGGGCCATTGTCCTTGGCTTCTCCGTCAGCCCTCATTGTCAACCACATTCAGAGAGCCGGTTTGATCACATGCTCCATCAGACCCACTTCAGCTGGCCTTGGTGAGCTCCCATTAGATCAGCCCCATCGTCTCAGTGGGT
>LOJH01039347.1:0-14862 GCA_001685095.1 Ellobius talpinus | reverse complement strand
TGAGGTTCAGTGTGGCTGGCTTTATGTTGAGGTCTTTGATCCATTTGGACTTTACGGAGAAACTTCTTAATATTGTTTATGGAAGCCGCTGCAGTTGATGCTTCTGGGCTCCTTGCTCCTCTCTCTGGACCTTCCAGCCATACTGGGGTCAGCGCCATGCTACCTCTCTCTCTGAGGCTTCCTAATATTCTCCTTTTCATCTGTAATTTTATGGATTTAGGTCTTGTCTTTCTCTGTACTAACTTGGAAAATGGTTAATTGATCTTGTTTATTTTGTTTTCAAAGAGCCAGTCCTTTTTTTTTTTTAATGGATTCCTTCTATTCTTTTGGTTTCTGTTTCATTAAATTTCTGCTCCAATCTTTTCTTTCCTTGTCATTTACTGCTCTTGGGCTTGCCTTGCTCTTGTTCTTTAATACCTGGATGTGCACTGTTAAATGCTTGAGATCGCTCTGATTCTTCCGTGTAATCACTTCCTATTTATTTTGTCTTTCCTCTTAGAACTTCCTTTGTTCTTATGCTTTAATTTTTGTTTGATTCTAAGATTTAACTTTTTTTATGTGTATGAATGTCTTATCCACTTATGTGCCTGTGCACCCACATAGGGCCAGGAAAGGGTATTAGATATGCCCTGGGACTGGAGTTACATATGGTTATGAGCTTCCATGTGTGTACTGGGAGTAGAACATGGGTCTTCAGGAAGAGCAGCTAGTGCTCTTAACTGCTCAGTCATTTTTCTGCCTCAGTTTAGAATTAACCCACTGGTCATTCAAAAGCATGTTGTCCAGTCCACCCTCTGTTGGCATAGTCTCTGTCATTTCTCTTCTTACTGGTTTCTAGCTTTATCCAATTATAATTTGATAAGATGCACAAATTACTTCTTTTTTTTAATTTGTGGACACACACATTATGCCTAAAATGTGATTTATGTCAGAGAGGGTTTCATGGGCTGCTCAGACGAATGTATGCAGAAAAGAAAAGAAAATTCTATAGTTGTTCATTTGACATTTAGTATAGATACTGACATTCCTTTAGTGGCTTTTAGTATGGATAACCTCTCTAAAGATAAGTGATATATGAAGCTAGCCCCTTCCCTTTATTAGGACCCACTGTCCTTTTATGTCTGTTAGTGTTTGTTGTATAAATTCAGAGCCCCGATATTTGATATATATTTAGTCAAAATGATTCCATCTTCTTGATTAATTGTTCTCATCATTGATGTGTACTGAACTGCTTTATCACTTCGGATTAATTTTGACTTGAGGGCTGTCTTGCCCAAGAGTGGCTAGGCCAGCTTCTTTGCTGGGCACTTGCTTCTCATCCTCTCCCTCCTGTCTGTGCCTTTGCATGCGAGCTGTGTTTCTTTTAGACAACATATAGTTATTTAAATACAAACAGCTAGTATAGACCTTTAAATTGTAGAGTTAAAACATTTAGGGTTACTATATAGAGTTTTCTAATTTCTATCTAGGGTTACTATATAGAGTTTACTAATTTCTGTCATTTCATTGGTTGTTTTCTGGTTGATTTTGTTGTTTCTTTTTCCTCCCCATATCAGTTAAGGTTTGAGGGCTGAGTAAATTGGTTATGATTGATCATTGCCTGTTTTGTCTTCCTGCATCTGTTGCTGTCATTAATGTATTATTTCCTGTGTTGTGCTAATTAATCCTGTATTTCTTCTCTGTGATTTGAATTCGGATATATTCTGTAATGGTGGCTGGGTAATGAATGTCTTTACCTTGTATAGGTCTTGAAACATCTTTATCTGTTGATCTTAAAAGATATCTTTGCGATATAGCTTGCTTAGACATTATTTACCTTCAGACTTGAAATATATCATTCACATTTTCATGACTTCATTCTTTTGAGAGGTCTGATGTTATTCTGTGTTTGCTTTTTTGAATGTCAGTTGGTATCTTTCTCTTATAGCTCTAATATTGTTTCTTGTTCTGTGGTTTTCATATCTTGACCATAATAGGCTGCAGAGGGTTCTTCTTTAGTCATGGCTGCTTAGGATGCTAAAGTCCACTGTGCTTGGATGTCCACATATGTTTTTGAGGAGTTTATGCTCTAAATCTCTGATCAGATTCTCTGTGCCTTTAATGTATATCTTAGTTTCTCCTTCTCCCTAATTGAGTTTTAGGTTTGGTGTCTTGATCATAGCCCATGAAATTACAAAGTTTTAGAAGCCAAATAGCAAGACCACAATACCAGCAAAACAGAAAACAATGTATAAGAGCCGCAGTTTGATGAGTTTTGAGTATTGGCGCCAGCCAGGTACAAGGGGAAGTGAACTGGAGTTGGAGCTGCCCCTGCTTTGAGGGTGTTCTTAATGGTGTTGCAGCCTTCTCTGGTTTACCCTGCTTCTCCGCTGCCCTGTCACTCCTTTTGTTATTCTGATGCACTTCCTCCAGTGGGTTTTCCTCCTCCTGAGTGTTCTCCTTTGTCTGGTTGTGTGACCTTAGCTTCTAAGCTGCTGTCTTAACTGGTAATTTCAGCTTCCTCTTCCTGTCTTTACACTTCCCTTCCCTTCTTTCACCCTTCATTTTGGCAATGTGTCTTTTTTTTTCAATTTTTGTTTTGATTTCCCTAGATATGGTTATATTAATTTTGTTGCATTTTTCAAAAATCAGTTTGTCCCTGATTTTTCTCTAATGATGTTTGTTTGCTATTTTATTTTTTGATGCTCTTTTTATAAAAACAAGATTTATTTATTTGCATTTTATGTGTATGAATGTTTCCTGCATTTATACATGTTTACTACATGCCTAGTGCTGAGGAGGCCTGTCAGCGCCCCTGGAACCAAAGTTCCAGCCGCCACTGGGTACTGGGAAACTCTTCCAGGTCCTTCGCGAGAGCAGCACTTCTCTTAACTGGTCTGCATTAAGTATATTCTTCAGTCTGCCTCCAGACCTTCGTCTTTTGAGACAGAATCTTTTACTGAATCGGATACTCACAAATTGGCTAGATTGGCTGGCCAGAAAACTCCAGGAACCTTCCTGTCTCCACTCATCCTGTGCTCTGTTACCAATGCATGTAACCATACCCAGCAATATCACATGGGTGCTGAGGACCCAACCTCCGCTCCTGATAATTTTATGGCAGGCATTGTGACTAATTCATCTCTCCAGCCAGCTGTTGCTCCTTTCTTAGTACACATTTGTGTTTGATTTGCCCTTATCTTCTTATGATAGCATCTTTAGAACTGAGCTCAATACTTAATAATTTATAAAGTAAGCATTAAAGCAAATTTAAGTACTACTTTACCAGTTTCTACAAATTTTGGTATGTTTTGATTTCATCCAACTTACTTCAACCCAGGATACTTAATTCTTTCTGATTTCATAAGCGCTGTAGAAGTGTGGTGGTTACATCTGTGGATATTTCCCATACTCATTCTGTCTCCTTAATTATTTGATTATTTAAGATGCACTATAAATTTTCATTATTTCTAGTTACATTATTTCTTCTGTACTCTGATCAAGTTAAGTCTTCTGTACTCTGATTAACGTTCTCTTGTTTTTGAATTATTCAGAGAGGGACTTTTAATTCTGTTAAAGATAAAGTTATTTGTTGATCTAATTTGGTCTTTTTGAGATTGGCTTTCACTTCGTAGCTCAGGATAGCTTGGAAATCATTGTTTGCCAAGCTAACCTTGAGTTATGGCAGAACTCCTGCCTCATTTTCTCAAGAGCTGAGATTTTAGGTTGGACACGTCACTCGTGGCTGAATTTTTAGTTTTCCTATCATGTACTTTTAGTATTGGTTTTAGGTCAATATACATATATAATTTTTTCTTTTAGTGTATTGACCTAATATATTCTCATAAAATCTACTTCATCACTTTGGTTATATTTCCTAGACAAAAATCTATTTTTGTCTTGCATTAAGATAGCCATGCTAGCTGGGCAGTGGACGCCTTTAATCCCAGAATTTGGGAGGCAGAGGCAAGTGGATCTCTGTGAGTTCAAGGCCAGCCTGGTCTACAGAGCAAGTTCCAGTACTGGCTCCGTAACTACTGAGAAACCCTGTCTTGGGAAAGAAAAAAAAAGATAGCCATTCTAATCTGATATCATTAGTGTTTATGTGGCATATCTTTTTCTTGATTTATGCCATTGACTTTATAAGATCCTCTCTTGGCAACTTTGTACATCTTTACTTTTAATCCACCTCTGACCACAGTTAGAAGGTTTTCCCATTCATACGTAATGATACAGTTGGTTTTATGTTTGTTCTTTTCATGGTTGTATGTTATTTATTTTTACTCTTTTTTTCATTTATTTATTGTTTTCCTTGATTTTTATACCATTTAATTCCTTTGTTAACTTTTTAGTTCATTGTCTTCTGATGTTTTATTTGCACTAGAGATTACAGTAAGAATCTTTTTAAGTAGATAATGATTTACTTTGGCTTAGTACTTGATTTAATCCCAGTTAAACAGCAATTTTCCTTCCCCTATATACCTTCATTTCCCTGTCTGTCAGTTATTGTGAGGAATCTGAGAATATACCCAATTTGGATGGTAGCAGGGAAGCCTGAAGAAGTTTAACTGGAGTGACAGAAGGTGGGAGGTTCCTGGGTGACAAACAAGAATGACCTTTCATTGTTCACAGAAATAACATTACCCAGAGCATCTCCATGTGCACTTTTCCCTCAAGCCCCAGACCCCACCAGACAACATGAGAGGCAAAGTATGGTGCATTTCACTAAAACCACATTCACAGACTGTGCCTCCAGGATAGTGCTACCACACCCGTGCTGGAGTAGAAGGTTCATGGTCCAGTGAGTTTGGAAAATTCTACAGCTGTGTTTATCGAGATCTGCAATATTGTTGGCATGCTAATAGCTCTTTGAAGCTTACACAAAAGAAATGTGATTCATTTTCTTTAAAGCAAGGATCCTCCAAAATATTTGAACACAGGATAATCATTTTTAAAATTTTGTTTTAATAACTCGTAGAGGTAGCATCTGATATTAGTTACTTGAACAAAAGCTAATCTGTTAAATACTGGTCTATAAAACAACAGAAGTGAAATAAAGACCACTTATACTTTAAGAGTTTATTTTATCTTTTTAAATTATGTGTAGGTGTCTACATGTGGGTGTGTTCATGCAGTGCCGATGCTCACGAAGGTCGGAGGTGGGGATCTCATTGTAGCTGGTACTGACTGGCATGGTTGCTGAGAACTGAACTTGAATCACCCAGAAGGAAGAGCAGCAAGTGTTCTTAACCACTGAGCTGTTTGTTGCTCCAGCTCCAAGGCTACCTATTTTAAATTAGCATTAAGAAGCACAGTATTGGGAGCCAGAGAGTGACCCACTCAGTAAAGGGCTTGCCATGCAAGCATGGAGACCTGTGTTTGATTCCTAACACCTGTGGAATAAACCTGACGTAATGTAAGAGGCAGAAACAACGGGATCTCTGGTGCACTGCCTGCTAGTCTTGTCCAGTTAATGAGCTCCAGGTTCAGTCTCAAAAATAAAAAAAGCAATAAAGATACATCTACCTCTGGCCCCCACACACGTTTGCAGGCATGAACATAGACACATCCATGTACCACCACACATGTGTACACACACCACACACACACACATGCACGCACAAGCCGTGTGTTCGTGCGTGCGTGCTGAAACAGTCTTTGTGGAAGGAAAGTAAAGCCAGTGTCATGTCATCAATTTCCTTGAAACTTATTTAATGCTCTTCTGTTTTTTTTCAATGATTCAAGTCAACTATCGTGTGATATATTTATTGGTAACTTCTATTTCTATTTGTAGGAGATGTAATCAACCTTGGTGACAGACAGCTCACTGTTATGCACATGCCAGGCCACTCCAGAGGCAGTATTTGCTTACATGACAAAGACCGGAAGGTTCTCTTCAGTGGTGACGTGGTGTATGACGGATCGCTGATTGACTGGCTCCCGTACAGCAGGATAAGTGACTATATTGGAACTTGTGAACGTCTCATAGAGTTAGTGGACACAGGTCTTGTGGAGAAAGTGCTTCCTGGGCACTTCAATACCTTTGGTGCTGAAAGGCTTTTTCGTTTAGCTTCTAACTATATTTCAAAAGCTGGGATATGCCACAAAGTGTCGACTTTTGCCATGAGGTCGCTTGCAAGTTTAGCCCTCCGCGTAACAAATTCTAGGACCTCACCTTAGTATCTGTACTGATTTATTTTGTTTGCATTAACTGTGTAAATTAACCCAGTTCCCTTGTGTTATTTAAAATGGTTACTAGTGAGCATTTCAAGAAGTGCTTTTATATAACCATGTTGTATATTAGAGAAAAAGAGGATTAAAATGAGGAAACAAAAATAAAGAAAAGCAGTCTTCACTTTGTATCCTTTTTTCCCCCCAAGGAAAAAGCCGCTTACGTGAGCTTGTGATTGGCCAGTGCTGCTATTTCAGAGTGTTTGCTCTGGACATGCTGGGGAGTGATGTGGGATGTGGGCAGCAAGGATGCACTCCCTCGCAGCAGCACCAGGATTTGCCCTTGCTCCTCCTCAGTGTACTTCCCAGGTGCCTAGGGGAATCAAATGTAGTTCTATGCTTGCACTTCACACTTGGTTTTATTTCCGTATTTTATTTAAAGATAAAGTTTCTTGAGTTCAGAAATAAAGTAGAACTCAGTATAAATTAGCATTTTGAATGACAGCTAAAACATCCCATATTCGTGATCCTGAATTTTATGCGTCCTTGTTTATTTTTCCTATTCTTTGTATAAAGACATAATATGCTCTATAGTTTAACTTATGAACAGTACAATGATTTTGTCGTATTGCAAAGCTCTAAATATAAATTGCAGAGTGCTTCAGTAAAACACTACTGTTTGTTGTTATCGTGTAAGTAATATTTTCCGTCATAAAAGTGAAATTCAATGTATGAAACCTAATTCAGATCGTCAGGTTTCTGAAAGGACACTGTCAGGCAAATTTGAAAATATACACATTGAGAATAATTTTTTATTATATCCTATTTTAGTATTAATATCTATTATAAACAAATTTTTTTCTGGCTAAATAGCAACTTCAGTATTGTGTCATGTTTCACAGTACCAAAATAATTTCTGATATCTATGACATCTTAATGTAAACCATTCTTTTGATTGATGTAACATGTTTACGTACCACAGAAGAATTTTTAAATTAGTTGCAGTGTATGTATTATGTATTGACGAGAGCAAATGGCCTTCTTATCCTGATTCACAACACCTGTTCCTGCTCAGTATTCTTTGTCATGAATGAAAACAAGTCTATGTTCATGTGTCATAGAAAACATTAAGCAACACTAGGTAAAATGTTTGGGTTTGGTGCTTTTAATAATAACCTATCAAAAAGCCTTTTGGAGTATTTCATAAAAGTTTTTAAAACAGTTTCCCACTACATTTTTTATTGTTAAAATTTTATTGTTGATATTCTAGACCAAATGGATCGACTTTTGGAAATCAGATTATTTAATATTAGGAAAAAAACAGCAGTTCTTGTTTCTGCCAAGTTATTCAACTTTTTTATCCTGCACACACCCAGGTTCTTTAATTGTTTTATTCTTTCAGTAGGCACACATGCACAAGTGTGAGTGCACACACACAGACATAGATATAGTCACACACATACATATACAGCCCTGTGCAGACATACAGATGCACACAGAGTCACACACATACACACACAGCACTGTGCTAAACAATGCAGGAGGTTTGAAAGTGAAAAAAAACCACATGCATTATAGCTGGATGTTAAAGACCACAAAACCCAAAAACTAATATAGGCATGTTGAAGTTAATATAAATTATGTTTCAATATAAAGGACATAGGGAAGGATGTGAAGTAAGGTAAGGAGAGACCCTTGAAAAGGTGATTTTTGAATCAGAGTTGGAGGGAGGCTGGGAAAGATGTGAACCTTGGGTTTCAGGAATTTGCTGGGTGGACTAGCCTATTCCTTGTGACCATATAAATTTAATTTTCTGGAATCTCATTCCTTCTAAGTACCATGTAATTAGCTTGAAGAAGATGGGTTTGTGATTGTATGTGATTGTATATGTATATATTCCTAAAGGCGGATGAACTGAGCGGTCACATGCCACCATGGAAACCTTGGATTAGAGTCAGAAAGGAGGCCATGATTGGCTCAGATATGGAGTACCATGAGTACTCTGTCCTGGTCCTTCAAGATAGTGGGTCTGTTTCAACTGATGACACAGTACTGAGAGTAGAGGTTGGTTCAGGGCAGCTACAATCACTTAATAAGCCTTAAATAGAGCTATTATTTTTGTATCAGCAGCACAAAATAAAGCCAAAAGTCCTTAATCATTGACTGTTTTATCATAATTTAGTTATTTATTTAAAATCAGGATAGAGTAGGCATTAAGTTTTATTAGGAAAAATTTACTCCTGATGAGATGTTTCCCTATTTGTTAAAAGTGCAATTCTCAGTATAAGCTGATATTTTTGCTGATTTCCCCAATCTTTCAGTTTTCCAGTTATATTGCAGTGTAAGATGGTGATATCAGTATTGTTTACCATGTAAAACATATGGAAATAAATTCATACTCATTTAGTATTCATGATGCATTTTAAATTTGTATCCTAGTTCCAGCACTGAGACATAATTGACCAGCGTCATGCAACATGGACTAGGAACGAAGCTAGTAACTGAACACAGGTTTGTCTGCTACCAAACTGTACCTTCCTTAAACATGCACAATCCATAGAATTGGCCACATATATTTTTACTTTCCAACATGTCACATATGTGAAGAATAAATCAAGTAATAAATAAATCAATCAAATTCTAATAGCATTTTTAGAAAATAAAAAATATATTTTCACCCTGACAGTGACCCTTGATTTATGATTTTTGGAAATAGAATATTGTAAATGTAACTCAAAGTTGTCAAAATGTTAGACATTTCAAAATAATTTTTCTTATATATATTGCTAATAATGAACTCGTGGGCTTTTACTTTTTTATTTAATTAATGTCTCCTTTGAACTGAAAAGCTTAAAACAAACTGAAACCTTGTGTGCTGTGCTGATGTAGTTGAATAAATGCTTATGTGTTTGTTCTTATATGGATAGTAATATGAATGTGACATGCACAAATTATCCTATAATTTTCCAATAAGTGTATGTGAACCTTGGTGTGATAACTATTAAAGTGGCCATTTATTTCAGTGTACAAGTGGTGCTTTTTATATACCATTAACAAATTTCTTTTTAATATCTTAGAGAAAAGATGCTATGTGAAATTTTTGGTGAACCCTTACACATTTCATATAAGGTGATGTATCTTCAAATGGATTATCTTTCTTCATATTTTGATGCCTTTTACTTCATTTTATTGCATAAATTGCTCTGGTTAAATCTACTAGTCTCTTCTCTCCAATTTTGGGGGACAAATTTTGGATTTGGGTTCTTCCTTAAGCTTTTGGTTGAAATCTCCAGTAAAACTCCTCGATTGAAATTCCATAGTCAACATGCCAACAAATTCTGGGAGGGCTCGTTTCATAGTTCCTACACTGCTGCCATCTTGCTGTGACTCCAAGGATCAGAAGGCGTGAGAGAAGAGGGTTCTCTGTTGTCCCTTTAATGAAGGAATCATTCATAGAATCAGCTATAAAGGCTGTATGTACTTGCAGGCGTCCCCATATTGTGGGATATGTTTCAACATGAACTGAAGAACACACAAACATTTTGTCTGCAGCACAACTCTCTTGGCTTTCCCATTTCTCTCACAGGTATGCAGAGTTAAACACAGAAGATATTCTGATTTTCCTTTAAAAATGCTAACATATTCATGCTGTGATTCAACCTTCTGACTTCATATTTTTAACTTCAATCTGTTTCACCTAGTTCTATCATATCAACTACTAAAATGCTCTCTCTCTCTTTCTCTCTCTTTCTCAGCACTATTACCATTACTAGACTATTTTCTTTAAACCATTAATTGTGGTATTTTGGATGACAGTGTCTCTCGAGGGCTCATGTATTTGAATGCTTGGCTCCCAGTTGGTGGAACTGTTTGGGAAGGATTAGGAGGTATGACCATGTTGAAAGAGGTGTGTCACTGAAGGAAGGCTTTGAGATTTCAAAAGCCCCTTGCATCCCCAGTTAGCTTCTTCCTCTGCGTTCTGTTTGTGGATCAAGATATAAGCTTTCAGCTCCTGCCTCAGCACTACGCCTGCCTGCTTGCTTACTGCCATGCTCCCCACCTTATGGTACTCTAATCCTCTGAAATCATGAGCCCCAAATTAAATGCTTTCTTTTATAAGTTGCCTTGGCAGTGGTGTTTTGTTACAGTGATAGAAAAGCATTTAAGACAGAAATTAGACAGAAAAGCATTTAATACCAGGAAGTGGGCTACTGCTCATAGGCCTGGTCATATGGTGTTTTCTTTTGTTTTTAGAGGAATATAGAAGATGTTGAAACTTTAGACAAAGAAAATAGTTGAACACTATAAATGAACTTCCAAGTAGGAAGACTAATACTGAGAGCAATGTGGACTGTGGGAGCCCAGCTCAAGAGGTTTCCCTTATTAGCAGCTGAGCTAGAGACCATTCTTGTGGTATTTTGGCAAAGAATATGTTTGCTTTCTGCCCTTGTCCTAAGAATCTGTCTGTGACTAAGTGGAAGAGTTTCACCAGACATCCTGATACTAACCTTGTTGTATGCTTACTAGTGATACTCTTATGCCATTCTACAATGAAAAAGAGCAAGCAAGGCAAAAAGAAATACAAAATATGCAGTTTGAGAAGAAAAATGTCATCATGGGATCTAATGTTGGAGCTAAAGCTTATGCTGAAAGCTCTAAGGAGAGGCCAGATGCAAAATGGAATAAAGGGAGTATGCACTAGGCCAACCCCACCCAGCTATCCCTGCAATGTATGAAGGTAAAAAGGGCCTAAGGAATGTGTTCGTAAGAAGCAATGGATCAAAGTTTATGAAAATGTAATTCAAAGAGGGGGCCAGGTTCCATCCCAACTGGTAACATTGGCCAAATAGTTCTGGCTTTAGAGTTATGCAGGGTATACAAGTAAGGCATCGTGGAATCTTTCTCTGCAGTTGAGTTGAGCCACTGAGGCCAGGCAAGTTGGGAGTCCCTGAGAGTCCATTATATGAAGTTGTGAAAGTAAATTCTGGATTTTGTTGGAGACCCCAGGATGTTTTAGGTACCAGAGCTATGGGATATCTGCCAAAGCAGACTGCAGACAACACAGAACCAGAGAAAAATGTGTTGCTGTCAGTAAAGCTGAAAAAGTATAGCCATCTAAGATGTTTGATATCATACATTGAAGTACACAATTTGGAGTTTGCCTTGTGTGGTTTCAGGCTTGCTTTGATCCAGCATTTCCTCACTATGCCCCATTTTCTCCCTCTTGGAAAAGGAATGTGTATTCTGTGTCATTATATGCTGGAAGTATGTAATTTGCTTTTTTATTTTAGAGGGGATTAGAATGAAGAGGTTGCCTTGAGCCTAAGGAGAGACTTTTTGTACTTTTAAACAGTGTTGAGACTGTGAAAGACTGGGAACTTTTGAAGTTGAACAAAATGCTTTTTTTGCATTATGATATAGGCACACATCTACAGGGTATGTGGAAATGGAATATGGTGGTTTGACTGAGAATGACACCATAAGCTAATATGTTTGAATACTTGGTCCCCAGTTGGCAGAACTGTTTGAGAAGATTAGGAGATATGGTCTTGCTAGAGGAGATGTGTCACTGGGGAGGACTTTGAGGTTTCAAAAGTCCACACCATTTCCTACATAGCTTTCTCTGCCTTGTACTTGGGGATGAAGGTGTAAGCTCTCAGCTCCTGCCCCAGCACCATGCCTACCTGTCTGTTGCCCTGATTTCTGTCATGATGATGTAGGACTTACCCTCTAGAACTGCAAGTCCCAAATTAGTTACTCTTTCTTAAGTTGTCTGAACCATGGAGTTTTGTCACACAAATAGAAAAGTAACTGTGACAGTAGTTTCAACAGATACTATGCAGCTCAGTATCCTTCAGTGCTTGTGTATACACAGTAAAGATGGATACACAGTAAAGACAGATACACAGTAAGGACAGATTCACGGTAAATACTTCTACATAATGAAGACTGTTGCACTGTAAAGACTTATACATAGTAAAGATGGACACATAATAAAGACTTATTCCTAATAAAAACTTATACATAGTAAATACTTCTACATAGTAAAGACTGATACATAGTATACATATAAATCGTTACTATATATCAGTCATTACTACGTATTATACATAGAAATGGAAATGTGTTGTAGGAGCCCCCTTGTTGGTTCATGGCTCCCCAGACTCAAAATAACCACACAGAAACTATATTAAATTACTGCTTGACCTATTAGCTCTAACTTCTTATTGACTAGCTCTTACATCTTAATTTAACCTGTTTCTATTAATCTGTGTATCACCATGTGGCTGTAGGTTCCAGCTTGTCTGTTCCCAGCAGTGGCTACATGGCATCTCTCTGACTTCGCCTTCTTCCTCCCAGCATTCAGTTTAGTTTTCCCCACCTACCTCTATTCTGCCCTGCCAGGCCCAAGACATATTCTTTATTAACCAATGCTATTCACAGCATACAGAGGGGAATCCCACATCAGAAATAAAATTATAGAAGGTAAAACTCACAAGCTACCCCAGTACTGAATGAAACAAAGTCACGAATATTGTATTTTTATAAAGAATAGTTGAAAATGTACTCTGTATTTGTAAATTATAGTGAAAACCTAGAAAGCTATGTGGGAATATGAGACACAGAGGAGAAAAGGCAAGTAAATCATTGATCAAAGATTTAAGAAAATACTACAAGTAGTGTGTGTGTGTTATTCCTAATACACTGCAGCCACCTCCTTTTTGGCTTCTGGCCCTGCCTGTGTGAGCATTCATTGCAGAATAGGTAGGTCTTTGGTGAACCAGCAGCTGTGGATCCACCACTACTTTTTGTGGTAAAGGAAAAATCCAAGGGAAGAGGGGAGACTGAGAACAGAAATGCTACTTATTTGAAAGTCTTAGAGTGGGATGTTTCTGGGGAGCAGTTTAAGAGGCAGATCCTACTTAGTAAACTAATGAAAATCTATTATGATAGAGTTTGTCAGTGAAGCAGGATTTATCAAATCAATTCTGATTTGAAGGCCACCAATCTATCAAACATATCCTGCACTGTTGGAAATGAAGATTGAAGATATAGGTCTGGCCCAAATACAGATGGAGGTATTTTCTAGTAAGAGAGCCTGTTAATTTACTCTAGAATATTGGGATAGACCCAGAATACATTCTCAACTATAAAGATGCTCTCTGTCTGTAGGAGCCCCTCCTCCAAACACACTTCCATTCTTTGGGAACTTTGCCTCTTAGTGCAGACTCAGGGTCCCCCTCTTTCCTGCTGCCCTTCTGAGTCTTCCTACTACTAACTTATCTCCATTCTTTGTGTTATTGACCTGCAGAAACACTATCTACCCGGGACCCCACAGCCACCACCCTGACTTTGGATCCAGAGTGAACAACAGCAGCAAAAGAACAGAACACCCATGCAACAAAGACAAAACAAGATATGTACACAGAGAAACAATACAAACATAATAACTCCAGATGCCTATATCCCATGCAAAAAGAAAACATGAATAGCTAAAGCATTATGTTTATTCCAGAGCCACCAACTGTATCACATTGGGCCCTGAGAAAAACTGTTAGGCTGAAGCACAAGAGAAGGACCTCAGGCTAATAATTGTGAATATGGTCAAGGATCTTGTGGTAGTTTGAATGTAATTGGTCCCCATAAGCTCATAGGGAATGGCACTATTAAGAGGTGTAGCTTTGCTGGAGGAAGTGTGGCCTTGTTGGAGGAAATGTGTAACTGTGTAGGTGGACTTTGAGATCTAATAAGTGCTCAAGCTACTCCCAGTGAGACAGACCACTTCCTATTACTTGCAGGATCAAGATATAGTAGCTCCTTCTCTAGCACCATATATCCCTGCATGGTGCCATGTTCTCTCCCATGATGATAATTTACTAAACCTCTGGAACTGTAAGTTGCCACCTCAATTAACTCTTTTCTATTGTAAGACTTGATATGGCTATAGTGTATTTTTCACAGCAATAGAAACCCTCAGATAGACCTTAAAGTGGATATGAATAAATGCTTTAGTGAACACTGTGAAAACACAAACAATTTATTAAAATAACAAAACCAGGGGCTCGAACAATGGCCCAGTGATTAAGGGCGCTGGCTGATCCTTTAGAAGACAAGTGTTTAATCCCCCACATCCACATGGCACCCACATGTAACTTCAGTTCAGTGATCCATATCACCAGGTGTGCATGTACTGCACATGTCTCTACGAATAGGCAAAATACCCACACAACAAAGTTAATTCTTCTTGGAAAAATAATGAAAACATTACAAGACATGGAAATAGAATTTAAAAATAAAGAAAACCACTAAATAAAACCCAAACCAAAAGAAAAAACTAGTAAGGAGGGCGCAGAGCCCTTTGTTTGTCCCAGCCACCTGGCTAAAGGAGCAGGCCGCGTTCCACTGCCTGGCTAGCTTACACCCAAAATAACCACACAGAAACTGTATTCATTTAAACACTGCCTGGCCAGTTATCTCCTAGCCTCTTATTTGCTAACTCTCACATCTTGCTTTAACCCATTTCTACTAATTTGTGTATTATCACGAGGTCGTGGCTTACCGACATGAGTCTAACCAGCATCAGTCTCAGGCAGGAGCTTCATGGCGTCTGCCACACTGTCCTTCCCAGCATAGATAGGTCTGCTCCACCTCTCTAAGTCCTGCCCTATCAAAAGGCCAAGGCAGTTTCTTTAATAACCAATGAAAGCAACA
>LOJH01039346.1:0-11314 GCA_001685095.1 Ellobius talpinus | reverse complement strand
CTCTCTCTCTCTCTCTCTCTCTCTCTCTCTCTCTCTCTCTCTCTCTCTGAGCCTCTTATTCCATAGATATTTTTAAGCTATATTTTGAAGAATGCAAAATAAAATGCCAATCAATAATATCTTAATGAGTGAGTCACAGTTTTAAATGTATCTCCTACATGTCAGATACTGTCATGTACAGTCACAACATTTAGAAAGACAATGAAAACAGTGGAAAGAGAACGGTAGAACTGCTTCTAGGAGAAGACAAAAAGGAAGATAGCAGATACACTATCTGCAACAATTTAACCCTTTTTATGGAGGGAATTTGGTTCCTTTTTGGAGGGTCTTAGTGTCTTAATTTTTTAAATTTATTTTACAAGTAGAAATATTTGATTGCATGTATGTGTATGCATTACATACATGTGTGTTGCTCTTAGAGGTCAGAAGAGGTCATCAGATCTCCCAGAACTGGAGTTTTAGGTGGCTGTGTACGTGGGTGCTGGAACCAAATCCATGTCCTCTGATAAAGCAACAGGTGCTTCTTCTTGCTGAGCCATCAATCCAGCTTGAGGGATCTTCTAGTCTCTGAAACAAAAGTGTTTGAAAGCAGACTGAAAAAATGTTAGCATACAATTTCATTGAAACTTGAGAAGAGAAAACATTCAAGAAGACTGAATATGTCAGTAGATACCAGGAGACACGAGATAGGTAAAGGTATGGAAATCATGAAATCAAGTGTAAAGTTACCAACCCAGATGCCCATTAACAGAAGAATGGATAATGATAATACACTATAATTCTATCTATCTGTATGCATTCATGTATATATATATATATATATAATTTTATCAAATAAGGAAATGGAAAGTTATAAAACAAGTACATAGATCCAAAGACAGAAAGACCATACCTACAAGTATTCTCTCATATGTGAACTCTAGCTGTGGTGTCTGTATCTCTCTCTATATATATATACTTTTGTATCTATACAGGTATATAATTATGTTGATATGCATATAGGAATGTGTTTATGCTGTAAATGTGGAAAAAGCCTTAAAGAACTAGAAAGAAGACTGAAAGAGTGAAAATAAATCATGAGAAAGATGAGGCAAAAGGACATTTGGGACAAAAAAGTGGAGAAGATTTTGGGGGAGGCAGACAGTAAACCTGAAATCTGTGCTTTTTGACTTAGAACTCAGAAAAGCAGAAAGCTAACAGTATTTGTAAGTGACTGCATCTAAGAACGGACTTCTCCAGTAAGCACATAGCAAAAGGAAAAATGTTATAATCTCAAAAGAATGAGGTGATTCTACTCAGTGCCATAAATAGAATAATTAGCCAATTTTATTTTACAACAAATTCTGTAACCAGGTGGATTAAAAGAATTAAACAAATATTATTAAAAAGGGAATATGCTTGCTAACCAGCCATATCTTTGCACTTGGAAGCAAACTTCCTTTGGCTATCTGAACAGAGCACTGTACTTCCACACTTCTCTGTTTAATTTGATATCTGAGATATTCTTCATCTGTCATAAAATTATTATTTATTATTTATTATAGTCACTCATTGCCAAATTCAGACAAGTATATCCTTTGATTATATTCACCTCCATTACCCCCTCTAGTCCCTCAGATTTACTCAGGAAACTTTTTTCCTTTCTTGTACTCAATTGGGCTTGCACGTTTTCCCGGTGGCTTCCACACTGAAGAAAGATGACTCCACAAGGCTTCTCCCACAGCAGTTGTCTGTCAAAATCTCAGCTAGGCAGAGAGTCACATGAGTCCATACTGAACTGGTAGCACTAGATCTTGGGTGCAGCTTGTGCAAGTAGTCACAGGTGCTGGGAGATAAGCAGGGCATTGACTTTCATGTCCAGACAAGAGGATGTCACAGCATTCCTCCTCCATCTTCAGGCACTTGGTTTCTTTCACTCTCTTCATAATGTCCTGTAGTCCTGACAGAACATGAGAAAAGGGTTCTATTTAGGACAGGGGGAACAGCCATCGCTTAATCAAAATACTTTCATTATGAATGAGTCTCTGTATTAACAACTGCACACTAGAAAAGAAATTTCCCCGACAAAGGCTGAGAGCATCACTAGTAAAAAGTATAAGCATGAATATTGACTATGTAGTTGGAGACCGTATTCATTTAGAAAACCAAAAATAGATGGTTTCCCCTCTAGGACAGTAGTTCTCTACCTGTGGGTCATGACCCCCTCAAGGGTAGAATATCAGATACTCTGGTTATCAGATATTTACATTCTTATTCATAACAATAGCATAATTATAGTTATGAAGTAGCAATAAAATAAATTTATGGTTAGGGGTCACCACAAGAAGGGGGGGCTGCATTAAAGAGTTGAAGCATTAGGAAGAATGAGAAACACTGCTTTAGGGAATGCGACCTCCTGGGCCTGAAGCTTTCTGAAAATGTTTTCTGTGACAGGAATGAATTTGTTCCTCCAAAGTTAGATGGATTCATCTAAGATAGAGTCATGATGTTTTTCTCACTCTATTTCTATCATTTTCAAATTTTAAAGAGGGCAATTGTGATATTTGCACTTTATTACTGTGTCAGGGATGACACAAAAGTTGAAATCCAAATCTGATCATAGTGGGGAGGCCCATTTTGCTTTCTGAGACTGGCTTAATTTACTTAATACAACTCTCTTGAGTCACATTGATCCACTTCCCAGAGAAGAATAAAATTTCATCCTTCTTTTGGCTTAATTTTTCTCATACATATAATCTCACATTTTCGTCACAACTTATCTTTTGTGTGTTGGAGGTTTTTATGTAGAAGCCAAAGGTTGGTTATTGCTGCCACCTTATTATTATTATTTTTTAGATAAAAATTTATCATTGTCTATTCCTGATTCCCAGTTGGTTTTTGGAATCTATCCTCACAGAAAGTCCTTTAACCCATTGATCCACCTCTGTAGCTCCCATGCCTTCTTTATCCATTACTGAATTAATTCATTGGTGATTCCAATATTATTGTTTTTCTTTCTAACAGAATGATAGATGTGCAAACATAGCATATTTAATAAATATCACCAGTTTGATATTTTGATGAAGTTTCTGGCAAATGTAATTTGTATATGTTATTGGCTATTGAGGTTGAATTTTGAGAGGACTGTTTCTGAAAACACGTAAGAAAAAGACGCCTTACGTTATTTCTGCTTCACATCCCCATCTTCCTGCTTAAACTGTGATGTTGGTATCAGAAGGCTACCCGTCCTTTTGTTGCAAGGGTGAGAATGACAGCCATCATCACATACCAAGTAGGGCCTAGGAAATAGAATTACACAGATTATCTCAGTAGTTTAATTAGACTGCTTGATTCTCACAGAGTTAAAGTCAGTTTAACAATCAGCTCCTCTCTGGCTACCTTGCCAGCAGTGACTTGGGACTTTGTCTATGGCTGTCTTGTATGTACAACTGCAACACAATGTTTTAACTCAGGCAAGCAGGAAAGGGAGAATGGGGCTCATAAAGACACTTGCCAGACCGTAGTTTGAACGTGGTACATGTCCTCCACTCTTACTGTTTGGTGTTCACGACTTATATAAACCTACCTACTGCAAGAGACCAGGAAATCAGTGTCCGATATACTAAAGAAAAAAAGGAGTGGTAAGAAACACTACCTCCCTTCCCTACCACATTTTGAACAGTCACATCATTACTTGGCTGCTACTTCTGAAACATATACAGCCATACCTCTTTTGTCTAGTTTTAAGAACAAGTTCTGTCTTTCAAAGCTAGATAAAATCTTAGCCATTCAAGAAATGCACAGTTCCTAGAAAAGAAGCCAGGAATGTTCAGTTTTTTTAAAGTAACTTTCAAAAATAAACCCTGGTTCTGTTGAGGAGGTTCAGTGGATAAACTGCTTTGCGGGTGAGTGAGAGCACATAAGTTTAGAATTTCAACTCTGAAGTGAAAGCCAGTTATAGCTATGTTACCTGTTCCAAAATTTTGTTTACTTATGTTTTAATGTAATATTTATGCATGTGTGTTGTGCACCAGAGTGTGTATGTGCTCCTTTACATACAAGTGTCTGTAGAGGTTAGAAGAGAGAGTGACATGCTGTAAATGTGGAGTTACAGAGAGTAGTGATCTGCCTGGTGTGGGTACTAAAACAGAACCCAAGTCCTCGGCAGAAGCATTAAATGTGCTCTTAACCACTGAGGGGGCTCTTCAACCCCCAAGGCTACATCATTTAATTAAGGCCACTGAAGGACAGAAGTATGTTCATCTTATAGCGTCACTGACCAGCCAGTCTAGACACAGATCTGTGTTCTACAAGTTCAGTGAGAAGGTCTGTCTCAAAAAAAAAAGAAAAAGAAAAAAAGATGCGTGGTAGGTATCAATTGAGGAAAACAATCCTGATGAGAGTTACTGGCTTCCATATGAACCCACATTGTCAAAAACGCCTACATTCACATAAAAATGCATACACAGAGGGAGAGAGAGAGAGAGGCAGACAGCAGTCAGACAGAGATAGAAAGAGAGGCAGAGATAGAAATTCTGGTTTGATTTCAAATTATATAAAATAAGTCAGATACTTTTATTATTATAAAAAGCTAGCACTGGAATTGATTAGACACTGAAATAGAGTACAGTATGCTGTTTCAAAAATGCACAAAGTGGAACCCATAAGGTGACCTTACTCTAAAATATTCATTTTCTTCATGACGATGTTAGAGAAATTCCCAATGTTTAAATCATTCTAAACTCTCACGTGGCTGGAACCTTAGAATAGCCTAGTTTACAGTACGGAATTAACATATTTTGTGTTGAGAATTAGGAAACAGCAAAATTAACCTTTGAATTTTTTCCAGGAAAGTGTGCAGTTTGTATATGAAGTATTTGTCTTCTGCGCTCTCTTTTTAATTTGTGTATTGAAAGGAAAATACTACACCACATGCAATTTTAGAAGTTGAGTAATAACAGAAGAAGGAAAACTGAGTCTGATTATTTAGCCAAATATGTATTAGCTGAAGTGTCTTTATTGGCATTAACTTGTATGTATTATTGGGCACAATTTTATTCTTTTTTTTCTTCAGACCTTACTTAAGTTGTTTTATTTCTTATTCACATTCACCTTATATGGTTTATAAACATTGATAATGATATTGAAATAATAATTCTTAGGATGCTGGATTTTGTTCTCCCTTATTAAATAAAACTAGAAAGATTATTAGCAGTTATTTTTTTAAAGTAAGAATTTGGCAGAAAAAACATAATTAAAGTTTTTCAGGATATTTAAGGGCACAGGTAATCAAGTTCTGGAAATCAAACAAGCTTCAAATATTTGTTATTTCATAACAAAGTTATTGTTGTGAAGAAGACTGTGCCTGATGTATAAACAGGCATGCAAAAATGATAGTTGGAATAATCCTAACATTTGTATAGGCTCCATAAATAGAAATAGATATGGAATGTGAAAAATCTATTTTATAGGATTTAAAGGGCATATAATTATCCTTTTGAGGTTGAAACATGGGGCCACTGTGGATCTGACACAACTATGAATATTTCTTTTGGGCAAAAGTGTTGAACATCAGTGATGTGCTATGCTCAAATGTATATACTAATCCTTACCTCACAGGGCACAAGAGTATATAATGGAGAGTTCCATTAAGTACGAAAGCATCTGTGGAGAGGAATTGTCTCCAAAAACTTTCAATGCTGAAGTGCCTGTGGATGAGGCTTTATTGGTGAGGAGAATCCCTGCCGTATGTCATGTTAATTTGATGTCATTAGCTTGGGCCCTATTCTAACACATCTGGGGTACTATAAGAGAGGATGTGGTGACATCTTTTCCTGACCAGGAATACCAGAGATTTACATCAAGCTATCAGAAACCATGAAGTTGTTCCTCATAGCCTGCAGAAGAAGGTAAATTTGGAGACACCTATGTTTTCTAGCCTTAGAATGGGGACAATGAATTTTAGTTGTTTCAGCTACCTGTTTGTGGCATTGTTGTAAGAAACCCAGTACAAATATATAAATATTACACATATATGTATATATAAAACATTTCTGTATATATAATATTCATGGATAAAGTTTATATATATATATATTATACACATGCATGTTAGTTAATGCTTTTTCAAATTATTAATATAAGGGAATTTATATAACTTCCATAGCCCAAAGTTTATAAATAGAAAAACTTATCTTTATAGATTACAAGAAATATATAAAGGAGTCAAACAAAAATGCAAAATGTTTAGGAATATATGTGCAAAGTAAACAAAGATTGTTAATAATTACTACACCAGTGTTTTGTTCCTGGTCTTGTTAATTCTATAAGAGGTTAAAATGCCAGAGGAAAATATCTTGCATTGAATTATAATCCTGTCATTCTGTGCTGTACAGACTTGCACAACTTACCCTTTCCTTACTGAAGTTTCAGAAATTCTAAAATTAACCTGGCAAAGTCCACTGTATGAGAATTTGAGATTCTTCATTATAAGATTTTCCTATGTGCTCACTTACATCCTTAGTGCATTTAAGATACTTCATTATGCTTGATGTTATTTTAGGTTTTGGCATTGTCCAACTGCTCTTTGATATTTTTGACACTCATGATTCACATTAAGAATTATTGGACTTCAACTATAAATTATTCTACTTATTGAAATTTCAACTACCATTTTTAATTACTCTACTGCAATACCGGTTGTTGTATAGAATATAGCTTAATATTTTTCATCTCATTTTCCTCAATTCATGATTTCTATAGACTAGTTTGTTTTAGAACATTGGAAAACCTCACTGAACAATAATAAAAGTAATGCCTTCTAGTCAATTAGGTGCCAAGAATGTGTAATTATATTTCAAACCACCATGGCATATTTAAGCCACTGGAGCAGAATGCTGTCCCAGTGATTTTAGGGAAACGCCCTTGGAGATTTCCCTCATGCCATTTATTATCTTCAAGAACAAGAACCAAATTAACTAGTTGAAAAATGAATGGATCACATCCCTGCTAGTATTTTTCTCTGGTGGTTAACATTGTGAAAAAGAGACATTTTGCACACATACACACAATCACACACACACGCACATACACCATCCTATTCAGTCTGTTTGAGTGTGGCTTTTATATTTAGGATTTCAAGCTTTGCCACTATGCCTTGGACAGTCTATTAGCAGCCTCACACCTGAGCAAAGGTCTCTTTCTCCTCTCTCTGTTCTCTCTCTCTAGGCAGTTATTGAGGCCAATAAATTTTGCCTAGGGATGGTACCCACTGGAATTTCCCCCATTCTATTTTAGCAGATCATTTGTATTGTCACTATTTATGTCTTATATGGACGATCATTTGTAGAGGTAACATGGGTGTAATGTCCTTTCTAAGAGACACAATCCTATATATTTGGCTCTTACAATATTTTGCTCCATTTTCCACGGTGTTCCCTGAGTTTTTGGCACAGAAATTGTGTTGTAGATGTCGTTATGAGGGCTGGCCTCCACATGATCTGTTGATCTCAGATTGTGACTAGATGTGGCTTTCTGTGATGGGTTCTTTTTGCTCTAAAGAGAAGCTACTTGGATGGGCAGTAAGAGCTACAGTTACCTGTGAGTATAACAATACATTTTGAAAAGCATTTAATCATTAAGTTGGTCTAAAGAAGAGATGGTAGTAGATTCTCTTCTAAGATTCTTGACTGCACTAGCTCCAGGTTTATAGGACGAGACATAATTTCCTGGATTGAATGGATGTTGAGTCCAATCAGACAGCTGTTAGGGAGCAGCAGGATCAGAATGCCATTATTTCATCTTCAGGGGTATAGTGACATGCTGGCCATTGCTACAGTTGCTGGCATTACAGCTGAGTTACACCATTAAGTGCTTCCCTCATTTGACACCTTACATATTATGTCATAGTTTTTGAAAGTTAGGCCACTAAAAGCTTTCTTCTGTTTACAAACTTTTCTGTAAACTTAAAATAATTTAATATTTAGTTTACTTTATTCTTTGTTAAGGTGATTTCAACTATGATCCACTATATAAGTCAAGATTAAAACTAGATAAATTTCAGAACTTTACAAAGAACAATACTTGATCTTCTTGTCAGATTAATTAACATGGCTTAACCAAACTTTGTCAAATTCTTACTACTGTTACTTAAGTATAGGTTGATGGTTACAGATGTTCACCTGATTTTATTAGTCTTGTTATCTGAAGCATTTATGTCTGAACAATTTGTAAATTTTGTTTTCTTGACACTAAAACCAAAATTGTATACTGTAGCATACAAACCGTAGACCACTGAATTTCTGAGCATTTTTTTATCTGAATAGTCTTAGTCAGTTTGTCCATGATTGAGTATTCTTGCAGCTAAAAAGGCAGTAATGACTTTTTGAAGAATAAAAAAAAAATCACTCAAACAGTAAGTGAAAACCCTCACTTCATCAATAACTCATCTCAGGCATATAATCTTCCCTCTCCTGAAACTCAGTTATTTTCTATTCTTTGAACTACTCTCACAGATTCTTCTTTATAAGTTTTTGGCAATAATACCTTGTCAGTTTTCTAAAGATCATTTAAGAAATTGTAAATGTCTCAGTTATTTTTCAACATAGACACATATACATATATACATACATCTATACTTACATATATATAACATGCATATATACTTATACATACACACATATGCCTATGCATATGCAATTTGTTATGTAATTCTACTTATGTGAGTTCAGTCTTTGTAACTGAAGTAAATGGAGAAGGAAGAATGGAATCCAGAAAGTTGTCCTCTTAACTTTACATATGCTTTCTGTGACACATTCATATCTATACAAACACACACACACATGCACATTTCAGATAAACACATATACCAGAATTTTATATTTATATGTATTTAAATGTGTTTACCTAAATGTTTCACTGAAAGAAAAATATTATGCATATACTTTCTAGATATGTTGATTACAAACTATATCTATATATCAAATTATATTGATATTGACATTCATTATTCTGAAATTAAATTATTTGCAAATGATTTACTGATTTCTTGAGAAGTGTTTTATCATTATTAATATATCATTTTCATAATCATTCTTTTTAAAAATTATACTATTGCCTTAAAGTGATTATTGTATAATTTGCCTTGCATACCTATACCTTTGCATTACAAGCTCAGTATTCACCATGTTTACCTATGATTAAGAATACTCTTTTCATAATGACTGCAGTATCTGCAAGTGTTACAACTCCACAGGAAAGATATCCTGACTTGTTGGGAAGACAGGCTATGCCTAGTATTGTAAAGAGAAAGCTCTGGAGGGAAAGGTATCCTGACTTATTGGGATACTTGGAGTTGCAATAGGACATTTCTGGATCTACAATAGGACTGCACTGAGGCTGGAGCTGCAATAGGACAGCTATGAGGCAAAAGGTATCCTGGATGGTCAGGAAGTCAGACTATACCTGACAGGGGTGCAATGGAGGATGGTCTCCTCCCAGGATGTAGCAAGCCTTCCTCTCCCAGCAGAGCTCTGGTCTATTGCCTTTAGGGAATCTCCTAGCAGAGGTATCTATTTTTTCTTATGATTAAAGACACTTTTTATTCTATCTTTTATTTTTTGGAAATTGTTTTTTATTGAGCAATGTACTTTTTCTTTACTTCCCCTTCCTTTCTCTAGCATCCCCTTCTACCCTCTTCCATTATCCACATGCTCCCAATTTACTCAGGAGACCTTGTCTTTTTCTACTTCCCATGTAGACTAGATCAATGCATGTCTCTCTTAGGGTCCTCATTCTTTTCTAGATTCTCTGGGATTGTGAATTGTAGGCTGTTTTTTCTTTGTTTGATATCTAAAAGCCACTTATGAGTGAATACATATTATATTTGTCTTTCTGGTTCTGGGTTACCTCACTCAATATGATGTTTTCTAGATATATCCATTTGTTCTCAAATACCAAGATGCCATTATTTTTTTCTATTGTGTAATATTCCATTGTGTAAATTTGCCACATTTTTCTTATCCAATTCTTCAGTTGAGGGAAATTTAGGATGTTTGCAAATTCAAATACTTCAACATTAATATAACCACATTTAACCTCATAGAAGAGAAATTGGGAAGTACATATGAATGTATTGGCACAGGAAAACACTTCCTAAATATAACCCCAGTAGGACAGACACTGAGAAACACAGTTAATAAATGAGACCTCCTGAAACTAGGAAGCTTCTGTAAAGCAAAGAACATGATCAACAAGACAAAATGACAGCCTACAGANAGAACTCAATAAATTGGTCATCAAAAGAACAAATAATCCAATAAAAATGGAGTAAAGATCTCAACATCCTTAGCCATCAGAGAAATGCAATCAAAACAATTCTGTGATTTCATATTACACCTGTAAGAATTACCAAGATCAAATACATTGATGACAATTTATGCTGAAGAAAATGTAAGGTAACAGGAAAATACCCCTCCATTGCTGGTGGGACTGCAAACTGGTACAGCCACTTTGGATATCAGTATGGCAATTTCTCAGAAAATTAGGAAACAACATACCTCAAGACCCAGCAATACCACTTTTGGCTATATACCCAAAGGATGATCATTCACACCACACAAATATATGCTCAACTATGTTCATAGCAGGATTACCTGTCATAACCAGAACCTAGAACTATCTGTTTCATATTCTGCTCTTCTTAGCTCTGGCCCAAGATGTTACTTCTTCTGTTTCCTTCTGCTAAAAGGGAAATCCATGAAGAAATGTCACATTTTTCTCTGAAAAGTTGATTTTTCGGCCCCACTCTTAAGTGAGTTTCCCAGAAGATATAACTGTTTTTTCTGTTTTTTCTACCAGAAGGGAAAGTCTCAGAAAAGTTTCTTCTGCTTCTTGTCAGCGAAAGAACCAAATCTTTTAAGAAAGATTTATTTTGGATGCAGGAGTCCAGGAGAGTGGTTGCCTCAGCCAGGGTGGGAAAGACAGCCAGCAACTGTATTGGCATAGGGGTTTATTATATAAGGCTTCTTAGGGGTAGAGTTTTTCCAGGCAAATTTTCTGTTCAGGACTTGGTTAGTTTTCTTTCTCAATGACTGGTTGGTTTAGTTGGTCAGGGACAAAGTTTGCTCTGGTGTCAGGGCTTGACAGTGCTTCTTTCACTGATCCTTGTTAGCTTTTTGGATATATTTTCACTTCTAAGATGTATTTCTTTTTTATTTCAGACACTTTTTTATTGTTACTAAAAATTTTTTCCACCTCCTCCCGTCCTCCCAATTCCCTCCCCATTCTCTCCCCCTCCCTTTCTAGTCCAAAGAGCAGTCAGGGTTCCCTGCCCTGT
>LOJH01039345.1:17327-39581 GCA_001685095.1 Ellobius talpinus | reverse complement strand
TCCCCCAATCTCTTCTCTTCCTCTCCCACTTTTCCCAGGTCCTTGTGCACACTGGGAGTAAGCTATCCTGGAGGGGAGGGACCTGGGACCTGTGTTGGGTTGAGAGTGGAGGTATGTGGGGGGGAGGTTGTGATTCTCCACTATAGTCTGTGCTCTTTTTCTCCCCTCCCTTCCATTCCTTTCCCTTCCTTCATTTCCTTTTCTCTTCCCTCTCCTTCCTCCCTCTCCTTCCTCCCTCTCCTTCCTCCCTCCCTTTCCCTTTCTTTCTCTTTATCCTAGAAATTGGATTCAGGGCCTCATGCAGGCTAGACAGCACCTTCTGCTGAGCCACACCTTTGGGAAAAACCCGTGTCCTTCAAAGGCTGGCTCTTTCGTCCTGGCATGCCCCTTCAGGCTTTTGCTACACACAGCAGCTCCTCGGCTTTGAGAGGACATGAACTGCTGGCTGTCAGTCCTGGAAAGCCTTCTGAGGTTTCTGGTCCAGCGAGTTAAATGTTATATAGTGGTGCAGTGAGGTGGCTCGGTGGGTGAGCATGCTTACCATGCAAGCCTGATGAGCCGAGTTCAATTCTTTAACCCACGTAAAGGTGGAAGGCGGGAGGTGACTTCTGATAGTTTCCCTCTGGCCTCCATCATGTGCCTTGGTTGGTACAGGCCCACAGACACACATTTTTTTTGAGACAGGGTCTCATTGTGTAGCCCTGGCTGACCTGAAACTCTATATGAAGACCATGCTGGCCTTGAACTCACAGAGCTCTATCTGCCTCTGCCTCCCAAGTGCTGGCATTAAATGTGTGTACCACTGCTCCTCACTTAATAATTTTTAAGTATTACATACTGGGAAATTGAGGCTTGGGGTGCAAATGATTTTATTCTCAGCTGCTCATGGAATTGGGGTCCTGGATCGCTAGTCTGGACCGTAGGTATCCAAGGGAAAAATCAGTGTGTCTAGTCTAGACCGTTAGAGAAGAAACTGAAGTGGCCAGAATTCACAACTGGACTTTACTGTGTACGACTCCCGTGTGGTTGATCCTAACTGCCCGTGAGCCTTGAATGTCGAGTGGCTCACAGACCCACCCAGTGGCCATTTGGTCTGGGGCTCACACGTGAGAGGGAGCAAAGGGCAGCTGAGTGGGCATGGAGCCAGTGGGGAGTGCCCAGGTACCTCCTCATCACTGGCTTGGCCTTGCAGCATTTCCTCCCTCAGGGCCAAGGACCGTCCCCTGTCCTGGGCTGTGACAAGAGAATGAAAAGCCGAAGATGGCGGTACACTCAGCTGGTAAGGGCTCAGCTCAGGCTGGGGGTTCACTTGGGAAGGGGGTGGAATCTCCAAGCAGGGAGGAGCACGGGCTAGGGTGAAGGTGTGTGTGTGTGTGTGTGTGTTTACTTCTCTCAAGTCCTTCCCAGCTGGCTGGGGCTTTAAAACAAGGGCTGATTTGTAACCCTAAGGTCCTGAATCCCCCCCAAAGGGGACAGACCACTGTTGTTGTCCCTTTGGGGAGACTATTCCATAGTGAGGATCTCTGCAGGTGTGAACCTGAGTAATGGAGAGGGTAAGTAGGAGGCATACTGGGTATTCCTTCCCAGATGAGTGTCTCCTTCTATGATGAACCTTATGTTATTGTGTATAGGCCTGCTCACATGTGTGAGCACACACACTCAAACATACCATGGTAAAGTCTGGAAGCTCAGTTAAGTGAATGAGAACGACAACACTAGCATCCATGCCCACTGAAACCTACATGTGTGTATACAACCCCAGCTCACCTCAAAGCGCACTGACAGTCAACACGCCAAGCTGCCCACACATGTACCTCTATTTCAAGCAACATACAACTCCTGTGGGCGAGCACACACTCTGCATGGAGCCAAGAGACTGCACACATCTCTTCACTGACTGAAAGCCCCAGAGCTTCCCCGCACAATATAGAAGTCAGTGGTACCTTCTCAGGGTACAGGGAGAATTCAGAGACCCCTCACAGCAGGCTCATCACACAGGCCTACAGCAGGCTCATCACACAGGCCTGGGCACAGAGTTCTGGACCTTGGTGCCAGCATCTGCCCTTCTTGTGATCGATTGTTTCAGCCACTACTTCACATCCAAACACACACAGCTGCAGCAGACCAGACTCCTACCTGCCCTTCTGCCCTCTTCCAGGCTTAGAGCTTGGAGCCTGGTGCAAGAGCAAACTGGCAACAGATGGTGGTGCCCATCTGAGTGGCACTGTGAGGGCCTTTGCCCACCCCCTTCCTTCCTTAGCAGTAGCCAGTCAGGAGGAAGCAGGTTGGAAGCAGGGACAGAGTCTTGCTTGTGGTCGGTGCTTCCCTGCTCTGCTGGGCTGGGCTGGCAGGGGCCAAGGCAGCCCTTGCTTTTGAGCCCAGGATCTGGTGACAGCTGGTACCCCTGTGTCCTTCAATCCAAGCTTCTTTATATCTGTACAGCCCACCCAGGTGGAGGACACCCTGTCTGGGGAGGAGGGCGAGGAGGAGGAAGAGGAGGAAGAAAAGAAAGAGGAGGAGGCAGTCCCAGCCCCGGCTCCTCAGGACCCTGTGGAGCCTCAGCTGACAGAAGCCAGCCAGGTCCTGGGCGCCTCAGAGATTAGGCAGGTTCGGGCACAGTCTATGTAGCAGGACTTCAGCCCTATTCTAGCCACACCCAGGGGCACTGGAGTCACAACTACAATGTCCCCAGCTCCAGGTCACCCTGAATCAATCATGCTTTCTCCCTGGACTTCCCTGTCCTCTCTAGTCACAACCAGTGCCACCCTTCTCACTGGGTAGAGCTGGGGAACGTAGCAGGGGTGACAAGGATCCTGGGGACTAAAGCCAGAGCTGGGGTGGAGCAGACACATGACGGAGTACCAGGAGGACCAGTGACCAAGGCAAGTTCCCTGAGATCTGCCCTGGGTTGGAATCCTGGCTCTGCCATCTACTCTCCATCTCCCTGAACCTCAGTTTTCTCATCTATGAAATGGGAACAAAGGCTAGCTAATGGCTACGAACGGGGCCTCTGGACAGAGTAAAAGGCTGCAAGGTGGGAGGAGGGAGGGAAGATGGAGGCAGTCCCTTCACTCAGCTCTAGCTCTGCCTCCAGCTCAGTCTCCACTTACCCCCAAGAGTCGCTGGCCGCCCTTGGAGTCTGGTCTTCTGCACATCAAAGGACGGCTTCAGTCTGCGGAGGCTGTACCGCCAGATGGAGGGTCATAGTGGACCAGTCCTGCTGGTGTTGAGAGACCAGGATGGGCAGGTGAGCTGGGTCAGGGCACGGGGGCTCCCAACCAGACCAGTGGGTACTGCCTGGGGCAGAGTGAGAAGCACAAAACAGAGAAGACAGGTTCTATCACCTGTCAGGAACACTGCGGGTGGCACAGAGACCCGATCCACTTCAGGCCCTCATTTTATTCTATCATCACCTGTCAGGAACACTGAGGGTGGCACAGAGACCCGATCCACTTCAGGCCCTCATTTTCTCATTCATGTGGCTGGAGCCGCTTCTGTGTGCCAGGTTAGGTGATGTGGAAAACAGTGAGATCAAGCCAGAAATGATGCAGAACGCTTAGAGTTAATGGTCTAATTTCCTGTGTGTGGGTGGGATGGGGAGGGTGTGAGGTGACGGGGGGTAGTGGGGGTTATTGAACAACCAGCCACTGACGCCATGCAAAACTGTATCCTTATGTTTGCAAGCACAAGACCATGGCTGGGCTGCTTTGATTTATTCTGTCTCACTAAAACACACACTGGCGCAGAACCCTATGTGTAGCCTAGGCTGACCTTGAACTCCAGATCCTCCTGCCTCAGTCTCCTCAGTGCTGAGTACAGGCAGATGCCACCACCTCTGGATCTTGCAAAGGTCGAGCAGACAATCTACATCTAAATGATGGACGCATATTTTGAAAATATCCCCAGCTGATGGGGAAGCATGGATTGGAGGAAGCCAGAGGGGATGGCCAAGGCTACACGCCAAAAGAGGAACTTTGATAGCTCTGCCTGAAGTTCACGTGGTCACTCCAACAATAGAATTTCTGGCAGGTTCTCTATGTAGAAAGTGGGAGGGACTGAGAGCTGGTTTCAAATGCTCCTCTACAGAAGAACATACCAGAGTTGGAAAAGGTCTCAAGGGTCCCCACCTAGACAGGAGTCTGTCTGGGAAGACTTGGTGCTCAAGAGCCAAGAAACTTACCCTGTCCTGACAGAGCCTCTTCCGTGGTAGAGCACTATGTATTATAAGAAGTTTCTCCTAGCACTAGGCCTAAAGCCACACCCCACGCCCCCCATGTAACACTGTGATGGTCCACACCCCAAACCCAGGAGCCGTCCCACAGAAGATGTCAACCAGACACCTAGCAGGCAGTGAGAAGCAAGATGCAAAACTACAGCTAAAAAACGCGTGGTTTTCTCTTTAAAGCCAGAAGTGAGGCACATTCTTGAGATGATCAGGGACAAATGAAGATACAACAACACAAATAGATAATACCGGGATTATAGTTCATTCTCTTGGGTGTGATAATGGCACTGGGGTGATATGAGAGTCAGCCCCTTTCTTGGGAGCTGGTGCATTAGGAACGAAGGGTCATGGTATCACAGTCAAGTGGGCCTGAGAAACTAAAGCCATACATGAACTAGAGCAATTTCCCTGTTTGTTCAAAGTTGGAAGGAATCTGTACTTGTTTTGAACTTTAAAAGGTAGTTTTTTGGTGGTACAGGGTTTTCCCCTTGTACCTTGCACAGGCCAGGCAGACGCTCTACCAGCAGAGCCCCAGCCCCAGGCCTTCGCTCTTCTGTACATTTGAAGCTGGTGCAGAGCGAGAGGGAACAGTTTGTGTGTGGGGTGTCGGGGTATAGGAAAGCCTGTGCACCAGCACTGGGCAAGTGCCAGGAGGAAGCGACAGAAGTCAGCTTGGGGAGGAAGAAGGGGGATTTGACTAAGGCTTACCTCATTTTCTTTCTGCTTGTGTATGATTGCCAGCTCTTCGAGAAGCATTGTTTGTATGAAATAAGTATATTTGGGGCTGAGGTGGTAATGGTTCCATCAGGAAAGTATTTGCCATGCAAGCATGAAGACCTAAGTTCAATTCCCAGCCATCATGTAAAAAGTCAGGTGTGGCAGGATATGCTTGTAACCCTAGCACTAGGAGGCAGACACAGAGGACCCTGGCGCTTGCTGGACTGCCAGTCTCAATGGTCAGTTCCAGATGTGGTGAAAGCCTGTTTCAAAAATTAACGTGGAAGGCAACAGAGGAAGATAGTCCATATCGGCAGTTGGCTTCCATATGCATGGGAACGTGTCTGTGTGTGTGTGTACACCTATGCACACACATGAACATAGTCACATTCATACAACATGGACATACTTTCTTAAAGGGTAAACTGGACATGGCACATGGCTGTAAAGGCTTCTCATGGAGTTAAGTTCTAAGTCAGACTTGGTTACACAGCAGGATCCTGAAGAGGAAAAGATAGACAGACAGACACACATGGGGGGGTGTAACAAAGAGTCAGGACAACTCAGGGGAGGCAACCAGCAAGGATTCTTCCCGTGGAGTATGGGAAAGAGGGCAGGCTGGTGGCCTTGGAGATGCCCTATCCCCAGCTTTCCACTCAGCTCCCCCTGGAGTCCTGGAGACTGGGGGTGCATTTTCAAGCCCCATGAAGGTGGCTGGTGGACACCCGGTTCCTTTCTTGCGCTTTTCTCTGCTTTCCAGATGTTTGGTGCCTTCTCCTCCTCAGCTATCCGACTCAGTAAAGGCTTCTATGGTACTGGCGAGACATTTCTCTTCTCCTTCGCCCCACAGCTAAAGGTGAGGTTCCCGCCTTCTGTCACGGAGGAAGGCTACGACAGGTCACAGCTCTGGGGATCCCAGTGGCTCCTAGCTTCAGTTCCCGTGTGGGGTTGCCTCCTGTCCACTCCTCCACAGGGCAACGGTGGGCATGGAAATGCCCTCAGCTGTCCATCAAGATCTCCAGGAGTCAAGAGCTGAGCGAGGGAGGCTAAAGAGGACAAGATGGGTTTGGGTGCAGGTAGGACCTGAGGTGTGGGAGGAGGAGGATGCATCCAGTGGCTTCTTGTGAGGTCTGCACACGAAGGCTGGAGGAGAGAGGAGTCACACAGTCCTTGTGTGTGGGAAGGGGAGCCCCAGTGAGCATGCCAGTCTGTTAGTGGCAGGAAGAGGCCATCTCTGCCTGTTCTTTTCTAAGACGGGTAAGGCTCTCCCTTGGCCGGGCTGCTACCAGAGCAGCCAGTGTTCTCAGACCCAGCTCTTGGCAGGACCCATTCACAGGAAACAATGAGAAAGGAGTAGGATGGAGTGAAAATACCAAATGGACCACAGAGCCTAGAGTGGGCTGGAGGCCAGCAAAGCCAGAGGGAATGAAGGGTGAGAAAAGGCGGAGTCATGGAGAAGGGGTCTCCATGAGGTCAAACACTTGGAGCAGTGACAGCAGCTGAACAATGTGTAGGACAACAGGAAGGAGTGGGTAGAGGGAAAGGGCCATTTGAAATGAACTGGGGAGGCTCCTTGCACTCCTTGCTAGGGACAAGTGCCAGATGTGACCATGAAGATGGCAGCTGGAGACTGCAACTGAGGGGGGACGGGGCGGAGGAGCCGGATGGATGGATGGACCATGAAGTTCACTAGGGAACTGGGAAAGAATGGGGAGAGTGATTCAGTGCTCGGGTCCCATATGATCAGTGACAGGTACAGGTGATTGGAGCGTCAGAGGGCACAAGCCGCAGGAGAGCTGGGGCTTTTGAAGGTGGGAGACAGAGTCCTAAACTTCTTCCAGATAAACATTTTCTGTCATTGGGTTGCTGAATGACTGA
The DNA here is from genome assembly GCA_001685095.1 of Ellobius talpinus. Classification (NCBI taxonomy): domain Eukaryota; kingdom Metazoa; phylum Chordata; class Mammalia; order Rodentia; family Cricetidae; genus Ellobius; species Ellobius talpinus. The sequence continues at coordinate 32,761 of LOJH01039345.1, read as the reverse complement.
AGCAGCCGAGTGTTGCGCGACAGGCAGAGCACACAACCTTTACCATAAGTAGACATGAGAGTAACTCACGGGTCTGCATTTACCACTCACAAAATGGCACATTCAGTCATAGGAAAAAAAATCCATAGCTGACTGGGTGATGGTGCACACCTTTATCCCAGAACTCAGGAGGCAGAGGCAGATGGATCTCCATGAGTTCAAGGCCAGCGTGGTCTACAGAGTGAGTTCCAGGACAGTCAGGGTTACATGGAGAAACACTGTGGGGGGAACAAATCCCACATGGATCCACTGTTATCATTGTCTCATCTTACAGATGAGGGAACCGCGGCACAGAGAGGTTGAGTAACCTGCCTAACTCAGTCTGTGGTGAAGGGAGATGTAGACCCCAGACCCAGCATGTGAATTCAGGCAGGGCACCCTGGAGACAGAGGATGGGGGTAAACATGTAAGAACCACAGAGGTGTACAGGGTCGGAGTGTGACGTAGACCTTGAGAACTGTTTGTTCATACTTTGTTTGATGGATGGAGAACTAGTTCTGGATGTCTTTGTTTGCTATTAGAGGTCTCCCCTCCAATGCACAGACACCCGCAAATACACTCTGCCACACAGTCTTACACCAAGATGGTCACAGGGGTGTGGATGGCCTTGTTAGTGACAAAAAACACTTGCTCTCTTGCACAGCCTCCATCAACTGTAGCCACCTCCCCTTCTTGGGAGAGAAGCAAAGGGGTCAGTGATGCCGAGTCACCAAGACTGCAGGCTGATCCTTACCACCTTCCTGTGGCACATACTAGAACCCCAAAGCTCTAATTATTCTTCTTGTGCCAACAGCTCCTGTTGGAGCCTCCTGCTAGTTCCTGTCATCAGAGCCGGGGATTCGGGTATCTTTGATGACTGCCCTTGCTTCCTCCATGGCTCTTCTCAGGCCATCCATGTACTGGTGGCTCTTACCCGACATCTTTCTAATATTGGTTATTTACTTTTCCTACCACTTTCCCCCAGCAGTGCTGGCCTAAGCTGGAAGGCAAACATACAGGCCCATCCTGTCCCCGGAGCCTTTGTATGTGCTATTCTACTCAGCACAGCCTCCCACCGAATCATCAGGACTGCCTGACTGTGGCCATCACAGGGACTGACTACTTTAAATGACTATTCCCCGAAAACTTCATCCCTCTGCACAGTGCTTCTCTCGCTAGTGTTTCTAACACACCACTTTTCTTATTGATCTGTCTCCTCCTGAAATGTCTATGAAGCAGATGTTTTGTTCATTATGTCCGCTGTTCTACCCAATGCCTAACTGTGCCTGCTGTGTGCTGAAATCCATTATTTTCAAGGGATCACCGTCACCCCAGCCTGTAAGAATCCCATACATTGAAAAACTTAATCCTTGACTGTGCCTGGCCTGGTGCCCTTCACGAAGCCCTTGTACTGCTGTCCAAGCAACACAACCAACTTTGTCTTAGTTTCTTCTGTAGCAATGCTTATCTTGCTCTTTTAAATTAGGACGCGTCCTTGGAGAAAGCCGAGGAAGTAGCAAGTGTTGGGAGCCTGTCTTCTCTGGTCACTTGTTCACTTTATCTCATTCCTTCCCAGCTTGGTCCTTTATCTTTCTCTTCCTCAGGGACTTTGGGGGTTGCTCCTAGCGTTTGAGGCTTCTAATTACAGGAAGCAACATACTATACTTTTGGGGTCCTTTAGAAGCCTTTTTATTGCCTAATTTGGCTCTTGAATATTCACTTGTTTATTTCAGGAGTCTAGCAGGGCAACTGGGCAGTTCTCCTGGAGTTTACATTGTAGAGGGGTGGATAGGGGTAAGACTTCTACAGGAATGGAGCTGTCTCAGAGGGGGTAGATGCCAAGGAAAATCAAACAGGGGCTCTCTGTAATGACATTCAGACTTCAGGGCAAGAACTGACCCTTGAGGACGGGGTTGTGGGGAGCTGTGGCAGAGGGGTCTGAGAGTAGGAAGGCCCCAAGGCAGGAGCACCTTTGCACTCTGGTGAACAGAAAGGTCAGTGTGGTTCAGGTGTGGTCTGTAAGAGAAGAGGGTATCGAGAAAAGGGATAGGGGCAAGTGCACTCTGGCTGGAGAACTGGTTCTGTTTCCTTCACAGTGGAGAGCATCAGAAAGCTTTAGGTAGAAGACTCACAGTGTGATTTAGGTTTGGGATGGGCCATTCAGGTCACTATGGAGAGGACTAGGGGCAGTATATAGTGGGAGACAAGACCAACAGAAGGGTTGGACAGAGAAGTCACAGGAGGTCATGAGATAGGTTGGCTGGGAGGCAGTTCCACCCCAACTCCAGGCCTGGTATTTCTTTTCCTCTTTCCATCTTTGAAAATAGGAAGCCTCAAAGATTTTTTTTTTTCCTAGCATGAAGGAGCTGCTAGGATGTAGAGGATTCAAGACAGAGGGCATAAGGAAACTAAACTCTTAAGACCTGGGAGCCCAGTCCTTCCTGGTAATCACTGGGCCCAGAAGCTCCCGGTTCCTGCACAACATTGCCACCACGTGGCTTGGAATCAGACTGCAAGGACAACACTCAAAAGTGACCAGCCTTTCTTTTTCACCCAGGTCTTTAAGTGGACAGGAAGTAACTCTTTCTTCGTGAAAGGAGACCTGGACTCACTGATGATGGGCAGTGGAAGGTGTGTGTCTCTGTCACCCTACGTCTTGGGGCAACCTGTTTTCTTCTCCTAAGGGTGCTGTGGGTGGAGCAAACAGGCTGAGTCTTTCAGACCGACTTCAGTGCCCTATAGCGTCAGGCTCTCGGCCCATCCCCAGTGGCCCACACACAACTAACCCTCCTCTAAGTCAAGTGAGGAGCGTGGACCAACTGGTTAGTGTCATCTTAGCCTGAACCAACTCTGGGAATGTCCACATGGATGAAGTTATAGTCATGAGATGGGAAAGCCCCAGATTTCTAAGTCCCATGGGACATGGCTTGTTAGAAGACAAGCATCCAGCTAAGAATACTGCCTGTATGTCTGTGGGCATGAGCAGGAGCGAGTTAAGAACAGAAACAGAGGGTAGCTTCATCTTGCTGTGACCTTCACACTGAAGCACACTAAGGTGCACGTGGATTAAAGCATTCCTCAGTTAGCACAGCTCCATGGAGAGGCAGCGGGGCACACCAGCCATTGTTGATTCCTAATTCACTTCCTGCTTCCAGCCTAGGTTTTCTGTCAAATGTGAGGATTAGAATACTCCAAACCAGGGTTGAGGTGATGACTGTACCACTGTCTATCATTATTAAATAATGGATTGCTTTAAAAAAATGCTCTGGATAGATACAATAGCACAACATGAGGCGACCCCAACCCTGGATCAATTCGTATAGGGATGAGAACACTATGACGGGGATACACTGGTGATGCAGCTCAGGCTGATGATGGCAGTCAGCTTCATAGGCCTACCATAGGCTACACCTGTGCACAGAGGTCCTTTTCTGCTGTGTGCGCGTGTGCACAGGACTGAAGCCATCAGGTGTGCTCCATGGTCCACCTCCACCATATCTTCGGAAATCTCTCACTGACTGGCTAGACTGGCTGGCTAGCACCTCTGGGGTCCATCTGCCTTTGTTCTCCCTGTACTGGGGCTGCGGATGGAGTGTGACCTGCCTAGCCTTTTATGTTGGTGCTGGAGGCAGCTTCATGCTTATGTAGCAGACAATGTACCAACTGAACCATCTCTACAGCCCATTTCCTCTTCTCTTTAAGTGGCCAGTTTGGGCTGTGGTTGGATGGAGACTTGTACCGTGGGGGAAGTTACCCCTGTGCCACCTTCAACAATGAAGTGTTAGCCCGGCAGGAGCAATTCTGCATCGAGGAGCTGGAGGCCTGGGTTCTGAGCTGACACCTCCCAGGATCAGAGATGCTCAGGTCACTTTTGGATGCTGCCCAGGTCTTCCTACACAGGGCAGCCATTCTGCCTGACTCAGGATGGCGAAGAACCCTCATGTGGACTGTGGCTCTCAGCCAGCCTCCTTATGGCCTGAAAGGCCAGGGCAGGGACAGAGGCAGCCACTGTTCTCCAGCAGAGCTGACTGTGAAAGACACTCTTGCTGAAGAAGCACATTTGTCTTTATAGGATTTGACAATTCCTAGAGAACTCAGAAGACCAAAAAACAAACAAAAAAACCCATGCAAAACAACAACAAAAAACTGTACCACCACATTTCCATATCCTTCCAAACAAGTCAGGTGTGTACACACGTGCGCGCACACACACACATTTCTATTTTGTATGTTTAGAGATTACTTTTACTTGAAGAATGCTGTCAAGCCTCAGAAACCTGGGATCAGCAACTGGAAACTAATAAAGCGTAGAAGCATCCATCATTTTACTCCCTGCCTTGCTGTCTCTTCTAGAAGCCAATGGGTGGGGTTGGATGCCACCAACGGGTCAGGTGCTCACACATCTGTTACTTGATTTCATGGGAGAGAGATAAAAGCTACAAATGAACAATATGTATATCTGGGCAAAGAAGCTAAACCTTTGCAGACCCCAGGGGCTTGAGGGAGGAAAGAGGTCATTTTCAGACACAAGAGCCTTGTGAACTATGGTTCCACCATCCAGTCCCATGCAGGGAAGCCTGCTGGAAAGGAGCAAACTATATCTTGCTCTTATTTTGTGAGGAAAATCAAGTACTTGGGCCCTTGTCAATACCACCGTCTTGCAGACCCAACAGTGGTATGACACCATGAAGTGTCTTCACCGGTCCTATAGAAAACACATTCCTTTGCACAGGACGCCAGACCAGGCACACAGGTGTAAGGAGACGGCAGTTAAGGAGCATGCTTCTAGTTTCAAGATAGAAACACACTCATGACAGCTTCACTGCAGCGGTTTCCCTCACCCAGCTGAAGTCATCATCACTCAACCTGTGGTCCTATTTACAGCAAGCGGACAGTTCAGTAACTTAGAGGCCAAGCTGTTAAAAATCACCATTTTTATGCAATCTTGAAAACAGGTACTCAACAATGAAAACAGCTTCAAAGGCATAAAATATAATTGTCTTGTGCATAAAAGGGGCGTGTTGTTTCCCGGATATCACAGTACAAAATTAGGTACAAAATGCCAGAATAAACCACAAGGATTTAAAAATAAGACTGGCAAAAATAAAGCAATGGTAGCAGAAAAATATACCATTCTTAACATTGAGTCTGGGCACATGGAGGCAGAACCTCTGGCCATCTCAGAGAGGCATGTGGCTAGCGGGGATGAGCTAGCACCTCCCTTGTGCGTTTATGAGCTCACAGAGGCAGACACACCAAATACTCTTTCACCTATGAGTGAACAAAATAGAACCTGGCTACCCAGAGGGGAGAGGTGGCACAGCAACCTGTCAGTGTATTCAAGCTGTCTGCTGCCAGGGCTGCCTCCTCACTTAGGGGAATATCATGACTAAGATGTCATCTGCAGCTCCTGCCTCGGTCCCTACCACCCACATCTCCAGCCCTTCTGGTTACCACCCCCTTCGGCTCCAACTAGGCTTGGTTCTTGGTGAAGCTGTGCACAGCGCAGGTGAGGGGAGCAGCATGGGTGTCTGCGCAACCTGGATGGCTCTGCACTGCTAGGAACAGCAAGCTACATGGGGGAACCCGAGCCATGTAGACCACTAGGCTCACAAATATAGTCCGGAATATTCTGAAACCCGTAAACACAACGAAGCAGCGGTGGTGAAATTCCAAGTGAGGGCAGTCAGGACGGTGTCTGTGGCGTTCTCTGAACAGCTGAGCAGTCCAACTCAGAAGAGGTGGAAGAAAGTTTGTCCCCGGCTGGCTGTGGTGAGTTCTTTGGGGCTGGAGTGGTTTCAAGTACAAAGGAGTTGATCCTGTCTGGAGCCACATCAGACTCGGAGCAATCTGGTGTGAGGTACCCTCCAACCCTAGCACCTCCTATAGCAGCCAGGGGTTAGACTAGGAGATGGGACGGAGCGGTGGGTCAGTGGTAGAGGACTTGCCTGGCATGCCTCAGCTCCTCTCAACAAAGCTGTCCCAGATGCTCCTCCGGCCTAGCACTTAGCAGGGATGGAAGGGGATGGTGGCTTTCTGTCCTGGAATGAGCAGGGTGAGGGGTGCCTCCCAGAGGGTCTAAGATTTTGTTTATTTCAACTTTGAATTCCAATTTGTGCCCTTGTCTCAATTTATAAATTAAAAACAAAAGGCAATCATTTGTCCTAAGAGTTCAGAATGGATGGGAGAGTTATCCTGAGAAAACAGGTAGCTAAAGGAGAAAGGCTTCAATAATGCTAAAAACACACAAGCTAATGCTTTTCATAGTAGGTGTCTTAGTCATTGTTCTATTGCTGTCAAGAGACGCCATGACCAAGGCAACTCTTATAAAAGAAAGCAGCTAATGGGGGCTTGCTTACAGTTTTAGAAGCTTAGTCCACTATTATCATGGCGGGGAGCATGGCAGCAGCTGAGAGCTACATCCTGACCCACTGGCAGGGAGACTGGACCTGGCATGGGCTTTTGAAAACTCAGGCCACCCCCAGTGACACACCTCCTCCAACAAGGCCACCCCTCTGGATCCTTCTAATCCTTTCAAACTGTTCTACTCCCTGGTGACTAAACATTCAATTATATGGTACTATGGAGGCCGTTCTCATTCAAACCTCCGCAGTAAGCATAGCAAACTTATGCTAATATTACCATTTTTTGTTTAGAAAAAAATGCTTACCCTTCAGCATGTGCGTACACTCAAAACACTAAATAAAAATCACTAGTGGATTCTGATTATATCTCCTATCTTAATTGTGGAGAGAGGAAGAGGCTTGCATAAAGAACTGATTACAGGCATTCACTTAAAATTTTAGTTGTGTTTTGGCTTTGGATGCTTCTTGGTGGCAACCTGGATCATCCTTCTGCCATTTCAGAGGAGTTATAAGTGGGGCCATGATGTCACCATCCTATTAAAGAGAGAGAGGAAATCAGGGCACAGAGAAAAGCCAGTTCCCATCACTGTATTTTGGGGTGCACCTCAGTCACACATAACCTTGCCCTGCACAGATTGCTAGAGAAATCCAAACTTGTATGTACTCTGTGAGAACATCACAGCCCTAAGCAAATAAAGGTCTTCACGGGAGAACGGCTGAGACGTGGCACACTGCTGCCCAGAATTGGCAGAGTTCGTACACCTACATGGGACTCTTGGAGAAACAGAAGCTACACTGGATTCTTGCTTCTCTTTTCCCCACTCTCTAATAAAACAAATGACCCAGGTCTGCAAACAGGGGAGAACAAATAGGGGGCAGGGAGGATGGGGACAAATGACAACTGGGACACTGGGACCAAGACTACTTGCTGAATTTGAATCTTTCTCTTTAAATAAACCTCTTAACTTTGGCCCTATCAACATAGGCTCCAGTCAAATGCACCACCCTTCCACCAAGGGGGAGGCTGCCTCAGATTAACGCAAGGACTCAACAGGAGGCCGCTAGGCTCTCTAACCTGCCTGCCTCCTGGAACAAGGCTCTTTGCCCGTTTACTCTCAGGTACTTATCACCTCTTCGTGCTCCACTCAGACATGGCAGCTGCTCTTCTCAGAGGCCTTGGCTAGCCCTTGTGCCCAGTGGTTTCTCAGGTGACAGACTGAGGTGAGGAGGACAGGGAAGCCTGGGTATTCCCTCTGGCGTGGGTTTCAGGGGCTGTGATCATTCTATGGTTCCAGCTCCTGACCTCTCCGAGAAGGCAGTGACATCATCGGGGCAATGTCTCGCTGTCTGCCATTTGTTCATTTAGCTCTACCAAACCTTTGGAAATATCCCAATGCTAAATGTCTTCTGCTGAACATACTGGATCTGGCTAGACAGAGCTTTTGTGAGCTGCTACTGCTCATCTCAAAAGCAGCAGTATTTGTAAAATCCCTATTTCCATCACACTTCCTTCTGCTTCCAACTCTAGCAAGTATTAAAAATGCACATTTAAAAGATTTCACTTGCTGGAAGGTGGTGACACACACCTTTAATCCCAGCACTCAGGAGGCAGGTGGACCTCTGTGAGTTCAAGGCCAGCCTGGTCTACAAGAGCTAGTTNAAAAAAAAAAAGAGAGAGAGATTTCATTCAATGGCTCCAGGCTGCCCCTTGCACACGGGATGGCAGAAAATACCTCACGCTCAACAATGCTCCTTAAAGGCCTTGTGTTCTCTGCGACCTTTCAGTTATCCCCATGTTGCTTCTGTTTCAACGCCTCCCTAACATCAGCCCCTGCTGCCAGCACTGAAAGAGCTGCTGAATTTTCTCCTCCTTTGGGGTTGGCATGCAAGCTTTCCTGAGGCAGGCTTTTCTTATCTAACCAAGTCTGGCTAGATCTCCTTTTGCACCCCAAAACACTCAATATGCTACACAACTGCTGTTTGCTTTTGTGTTTGTGGTCCACACCTAGAGACCCAGAGTACTAAGGAACTAGGTCTGTCTTAGAGACTGCTTCATCCTGGTACTGAACACAGGGCTTGACAAGAAACAAACCAAGCAAACTCATCTGATGAGTTAATATACCTAGGTTTAAGGTACTTAACACCCACGCTGGTGTTTTTATTTCCGTTTCCTTAAAAAAAAAGTGTGTGTGGTATGCGTATGTGTGTGGTACATGTGTATGTGTGCTATCTGTAATATATGTGTATTGTGTATATGTATCAATGTATATACATGCATGGTGTGTGTGTGTACTGTATAGGTCTGTGTATGCATGTGTATTGTGTGTTTGCAGGTGATCTTGACTATGAGGTACACGTGGAAGTCAGAGAGTAACATTGGTGCCTTCTTCAATCACTTCTCCACCCTTTTTTCCTCCCACATTTTTTATTTTATGTGTATGCATGCATATCTATGCATCACTTGCATATCTGGTTCCCACGGAGACCAGAAGAGGGCATCAGATCTTCTGGAACTGGAGTTACAGCTGGTTGTCAGCCACCGTGTGCGTGCTGGGAATTGAGCCCAGGTCTTCTGGAAGAGTAGCCAGGGCTCTTAACTGCTGAGCCATCTCTCCAGCCCCATATTGCTACAATTTAAATGAGAACCTCTCAGTGATTAAAAGGATCACTTTCGGATTTTCCTTAAAAATCAAAAAATATGCCAGGTCCATATGCAGCTGTGTATCTGTACTTCCCAAACTTGGGAGATGAAGAAGGAGGATCAGGAATTCAAGGTCATTCTCAGCCATATAGCAAATCTGAGACCAACCTGAACTACATAGGACCTGTCTCACCCCAGCTCCCAGATTCCTTTCTTTTTTAATGTTCAAGGGCATGAATAGAGTCACTCACCTGTGGTTTGGTGAAGTCTCTGTCCACACACCATTGAATGAAATGCTGCCGAGCAGCATATAGGCTCTTTCTGTCTTTCTTCTTACAGTATACTCGGATGAGCTGCTCTGCAAATTTCTGAGGCAGAAGCTGCGACACCTTTTTTACAAAAGGAAAAAAAAAAGATCTTGCTTGAGTTCACACTTCCAAAACCAGCTGCCTCCCAGGGTCTGGGGTACCATTTTTAATGTTGAGTTAGTTAAAGCACTGCATTGATTTTCTATTTTATCCCAATTATCATCCAAAGGGGAAATGATTATTTCCTGCAAAGCGCCTCGGAATGTTACGCTAATTACTAAAAGACTGACAGGGCATAACTGCAGAGAGCACAGAGTCCCGTCTAAGATGTGCAGATAGGCACAGTGGGCTTGTATCACCTCAGCTGCCTGGCCCGTGAGACTTCGTAATCAGAGCTTCAAACCAAACACTGCACTGAGCTCCAGCTTCAGCTGTTTCTACCCCGCCTTCCTATTTTGAGACAAGGTCTCATTAGGTTGCCCAGGCTGTCCCTGAACTCACTTCCTAGTACTGGCAGGTCTTGAGCCGTGATCCTGTAGTTTCAGGCTTTTTGGACTAAAGGCCTATACTACTACATCCAGATATCCATGTATTTATTTATATCTATTTCCTTACTTTCTTTTTTTGAGAAAGGATCTCACTATAGTTACCCTGGGTGGCCTGGAATTCATTCACTATATAGACCAGGCTGCCTCAGACTCATAAAGGTTCACCTGATTCTGCCTCTGCCTCTGGAGTGCTGGGCTTAAAGGTGTGTGCCACTGTGCCCAGCCAGATATATTTCAAATTGTTGTTTTGCTTTATTTTGAGACAGTCTCATGTACCCCAGGCTGGCCTTTAACTCCTGATCCGTCTGCATCTCCTATGCTTCCCAAATGTGGGACTACAGGTGTGCATCAGCACACCTGGCTCACGCTTTACTTTAAAAAACATTAGATTTATTAACTTCATTCCGTATGTGTGTATGTTTTATCTGCTTATATGCATACACACTATGTACATGCTAGGAATCACACTGGTGTCTTCTGCAAAAGCTACAGTGCTCTTAATCACTAAAGCATCTCTCTAGCCCCGCCTTCTCTCATTTTTTTAAAGCTGGAAATAGATTTTTCTCTCATACAATACATCCTGACCAGTTTCCCCTCCTTCTAGTCTTCCCAGTTCCCCCAACCTCCTCTTTCTCCTGGATCCACATCCCCTCCATCTCCCACCAGAAAAGAGCAGGCCTCAATGAGACAACAACTAAACATGACAAAACAAAACACACAATAAAAAAGGCAAAAGCCCTCACACCAGAGCTGGACAAGGCCACCCAACAGGAGGAAGAGGGTCCTAAGAGCAGGTGAGTCAGAGGCACACCCACTCCTCCAGTGAGGAGCCCCCTAAGAGTCAGAGGCACACCCACTCCTCCAGTGAGGAGCCCCCTAAGAGTCAGAAGCACACCCACTCAAGCTAACAGCCATGATAGGCATGCAGAGGACGTCCTGCACACCCCTTCAGGCCCCGTGGCTACTGCTTCAGTCTCTGTGAGTTCATATGCTTCCTGCTTAGTTGATGCAGTGGGCTGTGCCTTCTTTTATTTCTTTAATAGCAGACACTGACTTTACAACCTGACTGGCAAGTAAAATATAAATTGGCTTTAATACTTGCCAAATATATACCTTAGAGTATAATTCTCTACTTAGCCAGTTACCTGTTCTTTAGAGATCCTGACTGCTTGCCTTGTGTTATTTTTACTATAGAAGAGAACATGGTCAATTGGATTCTTGTCTTCCATCCCATAATCCATGTTGAGAACCTTAATTAAAACAATTGATAAACAAGCAATCACATAACAACCACAAGAACTGAACTCAAGATTATAAGGACAACACAAGAAATGAACAGAGCCCTCCAGGTGTTCAGAAGTAGGAATATTAGGAAGTTATAACATCTGTAATAAAAATAACTCTGATACATGACCACCTTTGGGGATTTGGTTTAGAAACTTGGGTGGAAGGGAAAGTATCTACGAGTATTTAACTATAGGGTATAAAGGAAATACCTATTATAAAACAGACAGTGGTAGACAGTAGATAATCAACTTTTGTCTATGTATGGGCATGTACAAGAGGAGGTCAGAGGTCAACATTGGCTGTCATTCCTCAGGTGCCATGCACTTCCCTCCCCACCCCCTACCCCGAGACAGGGTCTCACAGGCTTGGAGCTCACCAAGGCACTTAGGCTGCAGGCCAATGGGCCCTAGGGATCCAGTTGTCTTTGCCTCCCTAGCTCTGGCCTGACAAGTGTGTATCACCGTGTGTGTGTGTGTGTGTGTGTGTCGTGTGTGTGTGTATGTGTGTGTGTGTCTTTTTTAAAAAGTGAGTTCGGCAGCTAAAACTCAGGTCCTCATGCCAGCATGGCTAGTGGAAGTATGTGGCACACTTCCCGGGAAAAGCAACTTTCTAAGAGAATAGGAATCTATCAGGGAAGAAAGGAAAGATTCCCAGGCAATAAAAACTGCTCTGAAGCCAAGGTCTGACACTGCCTGATGCTTTAGCCACACTGAAATCCCTGACAATCTTGGTGAAAATTTTGCTTTCAGGCTGTGTGCACGTGTGCATGTGCTGGAGATTGAACTCAGGGCCTAGAGAATGATAGGCAAGTGCTCTACCACTAAGCCAAATTCCCGGCTCTAAATGGTGTAACATTTTAAAGTTCAGGTTTCAGATTTTGGATAAGGGGGAATTTAACCTTTAACCTATACCTGGAGAGAAACGTAAGAATTCAGGTCTTTCTAGGAGTTTGCCCTTGAAGGAGAGGAAAGGGAGCAAGATGAGTATAGTGTGGTGATTTCCTTCATAGGGGAGACTATCTAACTGCTGCTAGCGGGCAAGTCTGTGGGTGGAAGGGCAGATCTACAGAAGAGAGGAATATACACAGTGGGCTCCAGAGCTGCGGTGCCAAGCATGGTGGTCACTAGCCAAGTGGTTTATATTTTAATTTTTATTTATTAGGAAATTACCACTGTACCATCCAGTTCAGGTGACCCTCCTGACTATCTCAGTCTCTCTCGCATGTAGTCGATACTATATTAACCATCACATCCAGCAATAACTTAAAATTTAAATTAATTAACATAGAATAAAAAAATCATTTCTTAGTCTTAGGAATCACATTTAAAATGGCAGCACAGGGCCGGGCGGGGGTGGTGCACGCCTTTAATCCCAGCACTCGGGAGGTAGAGGCAGGTGGATCTCTGTGAGTNAGTTCCAGGACAGGCTCCAAAGCTACACAGAGAAACCCTGTCTCGAAAACCCAAAAATAATAAAATAAAATAAAATAAAATGGCAGCACAGATATAGACCTTTTTGTGATTGCAGGAGGTTCCACTAGGTAGTATTGTTCTACACACAGTAGAAAGAGCACTCCTCCTCCTGAGTCTCTATTGGTGTCTCCCCTCCCCCAAAGGCTTTCTCTGTGAAACAGTCCTGGCTGTCCTGGACTCACTGTGGACCCAGGCTGGCCTCAAACTCACAGAAATCCACCTGCCTCTGCCTCCCGAGACCTGAAATTAAAGGTGTGTGCCATCACCACTTGAACAAACCTCCTTTAAAAAAAAACAGGGTCTCACACTATATAAACAGGCTGGCCTCAAACTCACAGAGATCTGTCTGCCTCTGCCTCCCAAGTGCTGGGATTAAAGGCATGTGTCACCACACCTGGCCTGGCTAAGTCTTTAATTAGGAGAAAGATATTTCTCTAACTAAGGGAAGATGAAAACAGCTACAGAGGGGAGAAAACTGAAGTTTGAGAGAGTATCTATGCAATGGCCTGTAAGTATCTTTTATTTTTATTATCTGAACACGGGGCCCATGTTGGGCTATTCACTCAGGGTGAACATCTAAGATTGGTAAGTAGAGGTGAAGTAGGGGTGAGTGGAGTAAAGATGGTTTGTTATGGAGTCTGGGAGAATTGTACCCAACCTGCTTGAAACTACAGAGGACCCAGCTAAAGTTGGTGATGAGGAATTCACAGTGCAGTGATGTCTCTAACAGGATTTGTGTAGCCAGCTATAGTTAGGGAGGAGGTTAGCATCAACACATCTAGGTTATTTGGATTCTTGCCAAACAGATGCAAAGGGTAAGGGGTTGACAGTAACTACAGAAATGGTGGAATTATTAATAATGATTACAAAATCTAAGTTTGACTAAAAGAGAAACACAGGTAAGACAGGCTATAGCTATAAGAAAGTGAGGAGCCAAAAGGAGATCCCGATGAGCAGAGTTAGGGTCAATGAAATGAAAAGGTGAAGAGAAAAGGCTTTGTGGACAGAAAACAAGACACCTCTGCTATTATCACATAATCTCAATATACTGGCAGAACATCACAAGGAAAATTTGAAGTGGCTGATAATGTTGATTTTCTAAGACTACAGCTGATTCTCATCCTTCTAGCTTTCTGTGTCTCCAAGTTTGGTTTTTTGGGGGGTTTTTGCATATATATTTTTAAAATTAAGTGCATGAATGTGTGTCTGTGTGTGCGTGTGTGTGTGCACAGGAAGGAATCGCAGGAGGACATTGGATCCTGGAGCTGGAGTTACAGGTGGTTTTGAGTCACCTGACATGGGTGCTGGCAACTGACCTTCCTGGTCCTCTGGAAGAGCAGAAAGTTCTTAAATGCTGAGCCATCTCTTCAACCTCTTTGCTGTTCTGTTTGCTTTGAAACAGGTTCTCACTATGTAGCATTGGCCAGCCTGGAGCTCACGGTATAGACCAGGCTGGCCTCAAATGTGTGTTTCTTCTGCCTCTACTTCCTGAGTGCTGAGATTTCAGAAGTACATCACCACCTTCTACCCTCCAAGTTTTTTATGATGAGGGAAGGTTTTTTTGTTTTTGTTTTTAATTTTGTTTTGCTTTGTTTTTTGAGACTGGGTCTCTCTACACAGTTCTGGTTTTCCCGGAACTTACTATGCAGACTAGGATGGCCTTGAACTCACAGATCTGCCTGCCTCTGCCTCCTGAGTGCTGGGACTAAAGGCTACCACCCTCAGAGGGAAGGCTTTTTGGCTTTTTTTTAAACCACAATTTTTCACTTAATCTTCTCTTGGGCTCACCAACTTACATCCACTATGAAATCTTCAGCTTTCAGTTGGACTTCCAGGTACACATCAGGTTTGGTATTAACAATCTCTTGGGGAAGCTGTTCGTACTCTTCCTAGAAGAGATGAGACTTCTCAGTTAGGACCCAGTTTGTCCTTAAGTACTTGTGCCATGGTCATATTCCTTCGACACCAAGAAAAACAGAGATACCCCATCAAGAAAGCTCCAAGCATGCTAGCCTGGAAGCAAACTGGGCAGTTTTCATTAAAAACAAACACAAACAACCAGCACATTTTGGAAAGAATGTGGCATCCTCCATGCAGAGCTACCTCCTGCTGCTTTTGCAGTGACTGGTGTTGCCAGAGGCCCCTGTGACATTATTTCACATCTCACCAGTAAGCTGCATACAGCAGCAAGCTCATCTTTCCCAGTCCTTCTGTATTTTTGGCCACACATAATACAAATAACACACAAAATCCATGGAGTTAATTGTTCTGATGTTGGTGAGGTTCCTGGGCAATGGCAGACTATTAGTACTTACATTTCTGGAGAGCCAAAAGTTAAAAGTCAATATTTTTCAGTTTTTCAAACAATTTATTTATATATTGGCTTCTACGTGCTCTTACATTTATATAAAATATTTATACATGTTCTTTACAATTTGTACATATATTAAATGGTTGTATCATAAACACTGTTCTATGGGCTTTTATAAAAGAAAAATCAAGCAGGAGAAAATTATTTATAAAACATTAACAAAAACCCGTGATATCGAGGAACAAGAAGTTCTTCTATTTATGTTCATTGGATTTTCTCAGCTACTTATTTTTGGTTTCCTTTATTGCTGTTGGTCCAGACTTCTCATCCTCTATAATAAGATCATCAGGTCAGAAAACAAAGTGGTGGATCAGTCGTAAGGCAACTGTGGAAGGGGACCTCTGTCTGTAGGGGCAGACGTGTGCTCTGTGCTGCAAGCCAGAAGAGGGCACCAGATCTCATTACAGATGGTTGTGAGCCACCA